>BQNB010102940.1:1910-24136 GCA_026074375.1 Tanacetum coccineum | reverse complement strand
GAGGGCTAAAAAGTTATAAATTTATTATTTTGATAAATCTTCTTAATACAAAAGCGTAGACATAAAGAACGTACAAAACGGACTTAAAACGAGAAAGATACGCACTAATTTATACTTGTGCATTATTTCCTGACGTGAATAGTGTTGGTTCGTTTTTAATAAAACAAATTGCGAAATATTTTAGAATCACTTAAATAATATTTATACATGTTTTAAACTTTATAAATATTATTTTACAAAGGCGATTGAACTATTTATACGATTATACGAGTACAAATACATAGTTGTTATTTATCAAATGCGATTTAAATATTATTTCACAAATAAAATTAGATGGTGATGTAGCTATATAGAATTATATACGGTATTAGATATTCAAAGTACTTAGTACTCATACGGCCTATAATTAATTAGGTTGCATTCGCTCATACGCGAGACGTATACACTCATTTGATATCCATTTACTGTCCATTCACTCAAGGTGAGTTTATAGCCCCACGTTTTACTTGTTTTACATATACTTTACAACTTTTGGGGTGAGAACATGCTTGTTACCAATTTCATTTACATGATTGGTTTGAATTTATTACATGCGCATTTATAATTCGTTTTACAAACTGGTCTACATACTTGATTACTTATTTTGAGACCAAATACATTGCTTGTTTCACTTTATTTTTGAAAATAAGGACATTACTTTACTTTTACCCAAATGATTACGGATTATCTTAAGCGGATTGGATTGTTAACTACGAGTTGGTAGGCGCGAATGTTATAAAATAGATCTATTGGGGTGTGACAATCCCCGTTCGGGTGATTAGCTATCACTGGACAAACGAACGTTATACCATGTCGGAGTACGGAACTACACATACATGAGCGTGAACTTTTACCGTGCCTTGAATAAAGTGGCATAACGAAAGTCTGAGCCGCAGTTTCATGAACTTAGAGTAATCGTAATAATTGTTTTATGCACACATGAATATGTATGTTGCCTTGAATAAAGTGGCAATACATACTTTGAACAATGGTGGTCCAACTATACTTATATTTTTGTGACTATTGGGGATTGAAATAGTCATGCATACTTTACAACTCTTTGATTTACAACATTCATACACACATTTTGGTGAACATTTAAGGATTGAAACGGTCATACATACCTTACAAAACTTTGGTTCAACGTTTATACTTACAAAAACCTATGAACTCACCAACTTTATGTTGACACTTTTTAAGCATGTTTTTCTCAGGTGAATTAGATGCTTGGTTTATGTGATGCGCATTGGAGTCTAAATAATTCAAGATTTCTTTTCAAACGACATAGTTAGAGGTCGTTCTCTTATGACTTGAGCAATGGTATTATGAAGTAACGCTCCCGGAAACATATTCCGAATCTTATATCAATTTTAAGAAAATCAACGAGATTACTTTTCAAATGACATATTTAGAGGTCGTTCTCTTGTATCTTGTGCTGTTGTATTATGAAGTAACGCCCTCAGATATATTTCCGCTGTGACACATTTTTGGGGGTGTTACATGAACGATAACAAGGAATGAGTCGTACAAACAAAATTATGAATTGTAAGAGAGTCACTCGTACACAAACCATGTCGGATATATTTAAGTCCACTTACTTATAATTCGTTATTTACATCCAAAGGCGTCTCAATCCATGTAAATAAGAATTAGAAACTTATGGTTCGGCGATTTATAACTTTTTTATCCAAATGAAGAGGCGTCCCAATTCATTTAAATAAATGATATTATAAAATTATCCTACTTAGTATATCGGCACAAAACCATGATATTAAATCAAGCGAAAGTAAACATAAGTAGAAGTTGTCTCCTTGAGTAGATTCCCTCAAAAGTCAATAAGGAGTAACGAGAATAATAATTGAGAATTATCAATCGC
This sequence comes from Tanacetum coccineum, assembly GCA_026074375.1. Lineage (NCBI taxonomy): Eukaryota > Viridiplantae > Streptophyta > Magnoliopsida > Asterales > Asteraceae > Tanacetum > Tanacetum coccineum. The sequence goes on along the minus strand of BQNB010102940.1, from coordinate 22,221 downwards.
GTTCACAAAAGTATATGCCCTAACACGCATGTAATGAGGGTGAAATTTTTGTTTGTCGTAATCCAATTAGCCACATGATTAAATTTGTGGTTACCATAATGACGTGTATGCGTTTCAAAAAGTACGTGGCGAGTGTTCACACTATAGTCGAAAAGAAAAATAACCAAATTTGATCGACAAATTATGTTGAGTTTTCGATACATCAAAATAGAATTAAGTAAATCCATGAAAAAATTATGAGTTAATACGTATGCTCATGATACTGAAATAAACGAAACCATTGTGTCACAACATAATTTCGTTAAGAAGTTAGAGACGCAATTGTTTTACTCACGAACTTCTTAGAATGAGCTTTAGCATTATATAGATAACCGTTAATATAAAATATAGAGCACTCTTAAAAGTATACAGAAGTGACGTAATAGTCAACACTTAAATAAAAACATTTATATATAAGTAGTTAGCGATAATCCCAAAGGTAAGCGTAAGAGATCGAAAAGAAAGTAGCTCATATATATGGGTATCCTTATATAATACCAGCATTAATGCTCGAGGGAGTAAATGAGAAATCAAGAAGTATGCGATAATCGGAGTGGTCAATATTTATATAACTGATCGTTATAAGGTAAATAGTAAGACGTCATAAGATAGACGTAAGAGGGCGAAATCATAGCCAAGTGTTAAATACTCATTATCCATGTAATAGTAGTAAAGATGCAAAAGAGAGCTTATAAGGGATCAGGGAGCATGCGCGCACGGATATCGGATAAAACAAGAGGAGAGACTCTAAATTTTAAAAAGTAATCATAGTCTAGGTTTTGAAAACGACCCAGTTCTCTATGACCTCAACTCTGATACCAATCTGTAACACCCCTAAAAATCCGAAACACAACGGAATACAACATTGGGGTGCTACTTCATAGTTACAAAGTACAAGTCACAGAAAACAACCTCAAAATAGACGTTATAGAATAATTGTTCACATTCGACATATTAAAAACATCAGAGTTTAAGAACGGGTCCCAGCAGCTTACCAATACACAAAGTTTTAAGAAATAAAGTTTTGTCGAAATATAAAAATGTAGAGTCTATAGTACATATCCGTGTGGCTTCCCACTGAGCAACATACCTAAAAGACCTGAGATTACATGCGAAAAACGATCAACAATAATGTTGAGTGAATTCATAGGTTTTAATCATAAAGCAGTTATTAAGTAAATCGAGTAATGTTATTGAAATCAAGTATAGTGCTCTAACGATCAGTTAAGTGAACCGCGAGATTTACGTAGTATAGACAAGAGAAACGAATTCACCAAATCTAAAAGAAATATGTATTATTGCATCTAAGCTCACGGCACTCAAAACTGATAGTATATATCAATCATGATATATAGGATTATAATGGCCATGTATAGGTAATTGCCATATACCTAGAGTTACAAATATAGTGCGTTTGGTTACCTATCAGGCTAACACAAACGGGATTCGTCAATCCTGATAGGCCTATCCACAATATTCGCGTTCACACACAAGTGATTAATGGTCCATGATGTAGGGGACTTATGACATGAAAGGACTTAGACACAAGCAATAATATGTTCAGGAAAGCATATAGTTTTGAAATACTTGCGTTCAAAAGTTAAAACATAGCATGTAATCTCCCCGTTTATAAAACGGTAAATTTTAAGTTTTTTAAAAAGAAAAAAAAAGTGAGCTATAACTCACCTTAAAATTCGTAAAGCGTGAGTACAAGAATGAGCACAACAAGTATCACTAAAAGCAATCATCGAATGTGAATCTCACTAGACGCATCCTTAACTTTCACTAGTGCATTTTCGAGATAACCCGCCTTCGTGTTCGATGGCAGAAAATACTAGCCTATACTCATTCGCAAATTTTGAAATCTTATAACCTTTTTAAATAAATTTTCTATACATAAAATGTTTCAGACCAAATCTAGACCATATTTATTGATACCATTTCATTTTATAGTGATGAAAAATGATCATGTTACACACGTGTGATCAAGATAGTAAGGCATGTTGACACTTCATTAACATGAATACGTGGAGAGATATCCGGAAAGAAGAATGCACACGTTTTCCTTTAGGGTGTTATTATTGGTACCCCTGGCCCACTAAAAGTACAAATGTTCCGTACTTTTGATACCTTTTGTCTCCCTGTTTACGGTGCAATACAGTTTTTTATCAGTTTCTGTTCCGTATTTTTTAACAGTTTAACACTTTTTGACTATTGTTAAAAACTTATTTTATTTTCATTTCCAGAGTTCTAGCATGTATCACAGTTTTTATAACATAAACAAAATTTTAAAAAATTAAAAAAAGAAAAAAATAAAAAACCGAAAAAACAGGGAGGGTACGAAGGGGGGTACCAATGGCTTTTTAGGAGGGGTACAAATAACCTACCCCTTTTCTTTATCATATATTTTTTTAAGTTTTTGTTTTGTGAACTTGATATGTACATTGAGATATTTCTAAAAATTTATATTTCCAAGTAATTATTGAAAAATTTTGTGGATCAGTATTCAGTATCCACGGTTACATGCTAGGATAAAAGTATGAGACACGCATGATTTTATTTTGTAAAATTTTAGAATAATGGTAGTTTTAGGTGTCTATGGGTTAAAGACGTAAGAATATAACAAGAGTTAAGGCTAGAAACCACGTCAAAATAAAACGTATATATAATAAATAAAATAATAACATATTGATACTTTTGTGAAATAAAAAAATACCGCAGGTCACGTAGACTAATAATTTAGTCTAAAGCCAGGGTATTATTCGATAGCCCGATATTTAAAGAGTTTTGTTACGGGAAGATAAAAGTAAAACATCGAACAATATAATGTTTCGAAAATAAAAAATTACAACATTCGGAATATATATTTTTAAAATGATAAATTACGTGGGTTCATAGGCGACATACGTCTAAAGTCGTTGTACAAATAAGTGTACGTTTAAAGACGTACACATAATAATTTATCCGATAACTCATAAAAATGATAACTTAAGAAAATTTAAATTTATAGACGAAAGTCGGGTTTAAATATTGACCCGAAAATTACGAATTGCTACAAATATCCAAAAACCAAAATACACATGTCGCCCTTCCGGTCTTATTTAATAATGCCCCACCGGTTGCGAAAAATAGTCCGGAGTGCATACGACCCCATCAAATGCATTATAGCACCATTACACATAACCACATCATCATATAAGCACATAATCGCCTATTCGTCATTTTAAAATGACTCTATATTTCTACCTAACTCATCATCACGCTTAGCAACAATCATGCCTGCTTTTTATAAGTTTTAGCAAAATAACCGTGCTTACTTGTTAGGAAGCCTTAGCAATAGCTATGCTCATTACGTGAGTTCATATCTAACCGATTAGATTGCTCATTATACCGAGCTGTTCGGATGGTCAAGCCTCTGGTATATGATCATCGACTAAATCTCGTTTAGGTATTTAGCCACCAAAGTCCAACTTGTGGGTTGCAAGCACAAATTAACATGCACTAATCAGGCTTGCGTACCTTTCAAATCAACCTTCATCTACATTTGGGTAAGTATACCAATTCACTCACGTCCTAAACCGTATCACGGCTGCACAAAAGCGACATAGGCGCTCATTAACATTCAAAGCACGTAGCACATAGAGCACATAATTCACATAATTCAGCGGCGATAATCCCGCTAGAAAACATATATTGTCGGAAGCCAAATCGAAAACAATCAAGAAAACAGTTGAGCATCATGGGCTTGTTGCTCGTTTGACGAAAAATAAAATAAAATTTTCAACATTTTGCGTCGCGACTAACATAGTCGACTTGGTCCTAACACATCGCATCGAACCCTAGATAACTCAACTATTCAAGTTGAGATAACTTACCACATTCTATCCTAAAACCGTTTTTGTTATTAGTCGGCTTAGGCATTAGCGATCTTGATTGTCTCTCCAAGATGGGAACGGATGTCACCATTTGGCTGGAATCTCCAATCTTTTCACTCTTTCAAACGCACACTAAGTCGTTACATCAAGGAGTAAGGATCACTATACCTAACCTTAAGTCAAGAGTCGCTTAGTGCCTTATTCGAATCCTCGACGATTTCAGGTATATTTACAACTATACTACCATTACATTCCATTTCGGGGAAAGAAGTCTTCTTCACGCCATCAGTTGATACATCATTGGAAACACGCATCTAATGTAGGAAAATTATTCTCCATTTTTCATTTTCAACCTCGGGACTAACCTTCTTAGCTTCCACTCACCTTAGGAATCTCTACATCTTCAAGAGGATCTCTTCTCAGTGTCGGTATCAGGTTTACACCCTCTATAGCTCAATTCTACTAATAGGACTACTGAGGTCCTGCTGGTCTCCTCTCCAGCTCTGAAAGTCGCATACCATCCCCAAAAAGCACTGCATCAGCGTGGCTCTCCCACGGCTGCTCATCTCTGAACAATAGTCAACAGCTGTTGAATTGTGTATCTCTCTGTTTCAGCTGCTGCCCATGCCAACGCCTGCAACCTTCAAAGTCAACCATCAATCACCTCATCTCTCTGGGCCACGGTCTGCTAACCCTGCTCTACCTGAGTGCCAATCTGCTCAAATCTGTCCGCGACATGAACCATCTGGGACGCCATCACCTGCTCCTGTCCCTCAATGGCAAAAACCCTCGGTCCTATCTCCCCAATGGAAATACCAGCTGCTACCTCAACACCACTCACCTGGATGACCTTCTTCACAAGCTGTCTATGTCTGTACTCTAGGTTACCCAAGCGGGTACTCAAGTCCTCAATCACCGATGGAGGTACAAGAAGTCCTGACGTTGGGTGAGGGAAAGATGGTCCCTTAACAGTCGCAGTGGATGGACCTCCTACCTCGTAGATGCTCGGTGGGGGCACCGCCGACATCGGAAGTGGTATGACGGGAGCCATCAGCCACTCCTCGTTCACCTCCTAAACCTCCTCCTCATCAAATCCCTTGGAGTCATCATCCTCAAAATCATCATCTCCAAACAACATGGCAATATCCTCATCTATATCAACCACTAGAGCAATCACCTGCTCCTCCGCCCCGACTATCAGCTCAGCAATCTCATCAACTATCAGGCCAACCATCGGCTCGTCCGCTACAACTCCAAGCTCTCCAAATAAGGGCACGTCTGCCCAACCTTGAACCAGTAGTGCAACCATATATACCACTGGGACCAGTCCATGATAAGGATAAAATTGTAAGGGAAAAGGAACAGGATTATGAAATTCCTCTAAGTGATTGTGTAATGCAACCTTTGACCCCTCAAATGGTTCACATCACACCACCTGACGATGATTATGTAGCACCGGCTACAAATCCTATGTCTAACAAGCAATTAAACAAATTCGAGGAGGAATTTTCTCATATTACAGAGGTTGCCCAAAAAGAATATGATAACCCTGTTATAAAAACATATGATTATGAGACCTTCATTCAGAAATTACTATACCAAGTGAGCCAATCATCAAGAGAAATGAAATTTCAACAACATTATGGTTCTAGTTTGTCATTCCCCTACCCATTAGCAAGTCATGGTGTTCATTACTACCCTCACCCGCACTTAATCTCAAATGAGGGAAGGAACACCTTATTACTTGGAAAATAAGGGTGGAGTCAAGCTCGTGACTCAAACAAAAACAAGCGCTTTGTGGGAGGCACCCCTTGAATATCTTTCATTCTGCATATTTGAACACCCCTAACATACGATACGCAGCGAAATACAACATTTGGGGTGCTACTTCATAATACATGCACACGAGTCCCAGTAAACGTTCAAAGATACGTTTATAAAACACAATTTCATTTATTAGAAAGATCAGAGTTACATAGGTCTCAATACCATTATAGAAATTATTTATAAAAGTCGCAACACGACTTGATGTCTAAAACACTTGTTTAGTTTATGACACTACTTCACCGAGACACCGTCCTTGATATCCGTGTTTCGTCCCATCCAGCCATCAACAGCAATTAACCTAAGATACATACTTAAAAACGTCAACGAAACGTTGAGTGAATTCATAGAGTTTACAAATAATAGTTAGAACGCGTAATTTGGTTCAACAAAACATATAACATTGGCTCGTAAGTCAAGTTATACAAATATTGATTTCCAACTAAAGAGCCCATGTACCGAAACTTAACACATTCATTCCTGTAGGACGAAATTATATCCGAGAAGTATGTCACTTCTCCTAATACTAACTACAAAATGTTCGTTTGACATGGTGGTCCCAACGGATTCAAACCCCGGACAGGGTTGTCAAACCCAATAGATATATTTAATGCATTAGCGTTCACCAACACATGGTAACTAACGGTCACACAGCAAAAAGGCATATACTCAGTAGTGAAGGAATCATATTCAAGTATCAAAAACAGTTTGCGTTCAATTTCACAAAACAAGCAATGTATCCCCCTCGCGAAGTTAAAAACATTGAAAACTTTAAAAGCGAGGCTATGAACTCACCTTGATCAAAAGCCGATGATTAAACAATAAAGTCTAGCACGAAAATCCACAAACGCGATCACGACCTATAATTAGAGTCGTTCGATTACTATATCGAAAAGTATAATCAACGATGCGTTCATCGTATCAACAAAATCATATATAGTATATATATATCCCCGGGACCAGGGCGAGTCGACGTGGGTGGGGCGGTGGGGTGCTGGGGGTGGGGGGGGGCCGGGGGAGCCAGGGTGGCTCGCCGCCCGTTGGGGTGGGTGGGAACGGCGCGATGGCCGGCCCGGCGGCACTCGCCGGCCTCCCCCCCACACCCCCCCCACCGATCGCCCGCCTGCTCTCGGGTGTGTTAGCACCTGGTTCCGCCCCTTGTTACCTCGCGTGACTTATTTCCCCAACTAGTTCGCCTCCCCCCCCCCCCCCCCCCCCCCCCCCCCCCCCACACCCCACAATGTACCACACCCACTGTGAGTTCCCTCTCCTCCCGAGGCCCACACCACCTCGCCCCCCTCCCTCACTCGGTCCGACTGACGTTCCCCCCCTCTCCTCCTTCTCCTTTTTTTTTGCCCCCCCCCCTGACCCCCCCCTGCCGGCCGCCCCACCCCGTCCCCGGCGATGCCCGAGTGCCCCCCGCCGGGGCTGGTCGCCACCCCCCACCGCGCTCCCCTCCCGCCCCCCCCGGGGCCCCCGGACCCGACCTGTCGCCGGATCGACTCGCAGTGCCTGCGCGACCCGCGCACGGTGCTGGATGCTGCCCCCCGCCCCCCCACCCCGCCCCCCTCCCCGCTGGGCCTGCTCCGGATCCCCGCCCGCCCGCGACGCCCCGCCCCCCCCCCCCCCCCGCCCCCCCGTGCCCCCTCCCCCCGCGGATGCACCGAGTGCCCTGCGGGGAGGCCGTCCTTTTTCTCATCTCCACAACCCCCCCCCCCCCACCCCTTGCAGTTACTCGCCCCAGCTATCTCATTCCTCTCGTCCTGCTGAGCGTTCCGTGCCCAGGTCCTCTTCCCCTCCGTTGTTTAGGTTCTGTGCCTTGCTTTCTTGGGTCATAGTTTCGGTTTGTTGAGTTTGTTCCTTCATTAGTTTTCCTTGCGCATTTTTTCCTGGTTTCGTTTCTTCACTACCTTTTTTCCCTGTTTCTTGTTGCTCCTCTCCTTGTTTCTTACTTTTGTTTGGTCCCTTCCCTCGCCCTTCTTTTCGCCCCGCCTCTCTGTTTGTTATTATTGGGTGTGTTTCAGGTTAGGTATAGGTATGTTAAATGTAAATATACACTGTTTTCTAGTCTTGTTTTTTTCCAGGTTCATCATCAAACCCTTTGGTTTTGTTAACCATTATTATAACAAGTTATGGTTCAGAAATGTGGCGGGGGGGATCTCCTTTAGGGATGATTTTTTGTGATGTTTCTGAAGGTGGACACCGCTTTAACACCGACTAGCCCAATAACCTCCCCCCCTCAATCTTCTGGGTAAGCAATTTATTTGTTCCCTCCTGATTAATTGACGTTCTCTAGTGCATAAAGGGTATGAGTACTTTGCTTGGGTTGAGCCCAGGTTGGTGGTGTTTTAGGGTAACTTTTGGTTTAGGCTGGGCGTGGTGATACCCGTGGCTCCTCGGTTCCCCCGCCCTCGTCTGGGCCTCTTACGATCTTCACGGGAGAACTTCCTCGCCCCACTCTGCGGTGCCCCCCGCCCCTCTCCCGTATGCGCTCTCCCACTCCTCAAGCTGCGCATCCGCCCTGGTTGCCCTCCCTTGGGACTCCCTCGGTGTGCCCTGGTGTGTTCCCTCGGTGCGCGCCCCGACCCCTGTCTGGTAGGCCTGCGCGCCCGTCGGTTTCACTGGTCGGCCGCGGGCCGCGTCCCGGGTCTTTCGCTCCGGGTTCGCTGGTCAATATAAATCCTTCCAGTGTATTGTTATTAGGGTTTGAGTACCAAGACACCCAATGTGCCACCGACACAGCTGATCACTCCTTAAAAACCCAAGCATATCTACAACCCCTATCTTATCGAGTTCGAATGTGAACCTCACTAGAATCGCCCCATCCTCAACTTTCACTAATGTCTATTTCGAGATAACTCGCCTTCGTGTGCGATCGCGCTGTAAAATTACTAGCCTCTCGCTCTCATTCGCCAAATTTTGAACTATTGCCTTCATACCCTTTCTTAAATATATTTTGTCTATACCCATATATGTTTCACGCTCCACCCAAAAGCTAGACCCCAAATTTATTGATACCACATTTCATTTTTATAGTGATGGATAAATGATCATGTTACACACGCTTCGTTGATCAAGATAGTTAAGGCATGTTACAACTTCATTAACATGGTTACGTGGAGAGGAAATATCCGAAAGAAGGAATGCACGCTTGTTTTTTCTTTATATATGCCTTTTTGTAAGTTGTTGTTCGTTAACTTGATATGTGACCAATGAGATTTTTCTCCTTATATTTAATTTCTAGTAATTTTGAAAATTTTTGTGGATCAGTATTCAGTGTCACGTGTACATGCTAGGATAAAAGTATGAGACACGCATGATTTTATGTTAGTAAAATTTTAGAATAAGTGGGTAGTTTTAGGGTCAATGGGTATAGACGTAAAATATAACAAGAGTTAAGGCGGAACCACGAAAAATAAACGTATATGATATAAATAAAATTATAACATATGGGATACTTTTGTGAAATAATAAAAATACGCAAGGCACGTAGACTAATATTTAGTCTAAAGCCGGGTATTATCGAAGCCCGATATTTTAAGAGTTATGTTACGGGAAGATTAAAAGTAAAACACGAACAATAAATGTTTTCGATAAAAGAAAAATTACAACATTCGGAATATATATTTTTAAAATGATAAATTACGTGGGTTCATAGGCGACATACGTCTAAAGTCGTTGTACAAATAAGTGTACGTTTAAAGACGTACACAGAATAATTTATCCGATAACTCATAAAAATGATAACTTAAGAAAATTTAAATTTATAGACGAAAGTCGGGTTTAAATATTGACCCGAAAATTACGAATTGCTACAAATATCCAAAAACCAAAATACACATGTCGCCCTTCCGGTCTCATTTAATAATGCCCCACCGGTTGCGAAAAATAGTCCGGAGTACATACGACCCCATCAAATGCATTATAGCACCATTACACATAACCACATAATCATATAAGCACATAATCGCCTATTCGTCATTTTAAAATGACTCTATATTTCTACCTAACTCATCATCACGCTTAGCAACAATCATGCCTGCTTTCTATAAGTTTTAGCAAAATAACCGTGCTTACTTATTAGGAAGCCTTAGCAATAGCTATGCTCATCACGTGGGTTCATATCTAACCGATTAGATTGCTCATTATACCGAGCTTGTCGGATGGTCAAGCCTCTTGGTAATGATCTCGACTAAATCTCGTTTAGGTTTTAGCCAACCATAGTCAAGCTTGTGGGTTAGCAAGCCACAATTTACAATGCACTATCAGGCTTGCGTACCTTTCAAATCAACCTTCATCTACATTTGGGTAAGTATACCCATTCACTCACGTCCTAAACCGTATCACGGCTACACAAAAGCGACATAGTCGCTCATTAACATTCAAAGCACGTAGCACATAATTCACATAATTTAGCGGCGATAATCCCGCTAGAAAACATATATTGTCGGAAGCCAAATCGAAAACAATCGAGAAAACAATTGAGCATCATGAGCTTGTTGCTCGTTTGACGAAAAATAAAATAAAATTTTCAACATTTTCGCGCCGCGACTAGCATAGTCGACTCGGTAGTCGACTCGGTCCTAACACATCGCATCGAACCCTAGATAACTCAACTATTCAAGTCGAGATAACTACTCACATTCCTATCCTAATACCATTCGGCTTAAGGTGTTAGCGATCTTGATTGTTTCTCCAGGATGGGAACGGATGTCACCATTCGGCTGGAATCTCCAATCTTTTCACTCTTTCAAACGCACACTAAGTCGTTACATCAAGGAGTAAGGATCATTATACCTAAACTTAAGTCAGGAGTCGCTTAGTGCCTTATTTCCAATATGTTTGACGATTTCCAGTATCATTTACAACTATAGCAGACCACTACATTCTATTTCGCGGGGAAAAGAAGTCTTCTTCACGCCATCATTTGATACATCATTGCAACACGCATCTAATGTAGGAAAAGACTTTCTCCATTATCTCATTTACAAAACCTCCGAACTATCCTTCTTACTACACTCACTTAGGAATCTCCACATCTTCAAAAGGATCTTTTCCTCAGTATCGTATCAGGTTTACTACCCTTGAAAGCTCAATTTCTACCATTGCTCTACTAGCAACCGACTACACTTGGTCTGACACGTCTTCAATAACAACCGCCGATCTTCATTACCATGAACAGATTTCACACTCCCTTTTAGACCAGCTCTATCCAAACAATACCATATGGTATTTTCCCTTTCGGAACGACTACGGTCAAAACGACTCGCATGAACTCTCTACATGCAGTCCATTAGGAGTAAGGGTATTACTTATATAAGAGATCCGTACAGGGTAAAAAATTATTTCCACCTTCCGGAAGCTGACCCAAACATTTATCCACAATTAACAAGCGTTTTAATGGTGACCGATTACCCGAACATAAGCGTGGTTCTTCCTAAATTATGCATAGTTAATCAAGTTATGCATAATTGAGGACCAAACGACATCATGTCCATCCTCGTCAAAACGTTTTTTTTTCATACGCTACACGCGTAAGTAAAAAAAGTTTTTAAAATGAAATGAAAATAGGATTGTTTCAAAAGAAAGAAAAGAAGATAGCATCATCTTCCATTCTTATTATTTAAAGGGAAATTTATTCACATATATATTATATTATTTATTTTATTTTATTTTTAAAAAGAAAATTTATTTGACACCATAGGGTCAGTTTATGAAATTTGATAACACATTTTTTCATTGTTTACACAGACAGTTTATACAACATAATTAGTACAATTCACGCAAAGACATCTCTTCATCACACAAATTCATTATCGCAATTCACAGTTTTTAAAATCATCAATCTACGAAGCATTGTTTAATGTTGTTTGGTCAACGGTCACAGCAAGTACCAAAAATAATACCCATTCATGGACAATGCAAGCAAGTATCATACGCGTGCAAAACACCCACCAACCGAAATCATTCCACACTCGGGGTTAAGTCAATCTAGTAACAGGGCCACTCAAAACATCAACATCCACAATCACACAAAACTAATAATCAAGGATAATCATAATCTCATAACCATAATAATAATAACAATGCTGGGGGTAGTACATGAACAACCAAAAATCCCCCGAAAGTTGCAATCTCCGGTTCCAAGACTGATACATCCCATCATGATGATTCTAATTTTCTAACACAGGAATCCTAACATGTCTGAATGGCTGCGGTGTTTAGAAAAACAAAATACACCCGGCAGCATGACCTCACTAACTGGCACTATCAGTTTAGTGGCTATACAAACGGTCATAATCTAATCCAAAAATCAAAATAAACTACTAATAGGACTACTGAGGTCCTGCTGGTCTCCTCTCCAGCTCTGCAAGTCGCCTATCCATCCCCAAAATGCACTGCATTAGCGTGCTCTCCCGGCTGCTCATCTCTGAAACTGTAGTCTGTAGCTGCTGAATCTGTGTATCTCTCCGTTGCACTGCTACCTGCAAAGCCTGCACCAGATAAGTCAATCCAACAATTACTTCCTCTCTCTGGGTCGCAGTCTGTTGGCCCTGCTCCACCTGAGTGCCAATCTGCTCAAATCTATCCGCGACATGAACCATCTGGGACACCATCACCTGCACCTGTCCCTCAATAGCAAAAACCCTTGTGCCGATCTCCCCAATAGAAATACCAGCTGCTACCTCAGCATCACTCACCTGGATCACCTTCTTCACAAGCTGTCCATGTCCGTACTCCAGGTTACCCAAGCGGGTACTCAAGTCCTCGATCACTGATGGAGGTACAGGAAGTCCAGGTGCTGGGAGGGGAAAAGACTGTCCCTCAATAGCAGCAGTGGATGGACCTCCAACCTCGTAGACGCTCGGTGGGGGCACCGCTGGCATCGGAGGTGGTGTGACTGGAGCCATCAGCCACTCCTCGTTCACCTCCCAAACCTCCTCCTCATCAAATCCCTCAGAGTCATCATCCTCAAAATCATCATCGCCAAACAACATGGCAATGTCCTCATCCATATCAACCACTAGAGCAATCACCTGCTCCTTTGCCCCGACTATCGGCTTAGCAATCTCATCAACTATCGGGCCAACCATCGGCTCGTCCGCTACAACTCCAAGCTCTCCAAGTAAGGGCACGTCTGCCTCGATCCACCCGTTATTGTTGTTCGGGTTACCAGCATACCCTAGTAGCAGTCCGGGCGCGAAGAAATCATAAGCTAGATGCGGCTTCGGCTCGTCTACAGGAAAATCGAACACGTGGTCCGGTGACAAAGGTTTGCCCATGATACTACAAAAGAAAAGAAATAATTATATTAGTAATCCTCATATATATTTTTTATCATATGTAAAATTATACTCGTCACATACTGGGATGGTTTCATGATATTGCATTAAATGCATAAAGAAATTAAAAAAATTCGCGAGATGCGAATACCGAGTTATATATGTAACCATATATTATAGAACGGATGTTGTATATAAATGTACTTATATAATCATTACTTATACCAAGTGTATCCCACTTGTTACGCACATAATATGCAATCAAATATACCACATAAGGCACATAGGGGATCGGGAACGATGCGCGCACGAATATCGGACAACGGTGAAAGACTCGTGAAAATTTTTGAAAACAGTTGTAGTTCAAGTTTTGTAAAACGACTTAGCTCACTACAACTCGTGCTTTGATACCACTTTGTAACACCCCCAAAATACGATACGCAGCGGAATATAACATTTGGGGTGCTACTTCATAACACATGCACACGAGTTCCAGTAAACGTTCAAAGATGCGTTTATAAAACAAAATCTATTTCATTTATTAGAAATATCAGAGTTACATAGGTCCCAATACCAACGTAAGAATTTATTTCTAAAAGTCATAACACGACTTGGTTTCTAAATATAAGACATTGTTTTAATTTTTGACACTACTTCACCGAGACACAATCCTTGATATCCGCGTTCCGTCTCGTCCAGCCATCAACAGCAATTAACCTGAGATACATGTTTAAAAAGGGTCAACAAAACGTTGAGTGAATTCATAAAGTTTACAATTAACAGTTAGAATGCATATTTGGTTCAAAAAAACATATAACATTGCTCGTAAGACATGTTATAAAAATAACCCTTCGAAATTTATAAAAAGTAAGGGTAAAATGGTTACAAAATACACACTACGATCGAATTTTTAAAGTTCAGTACACACAATGAGAAAAAAAATTCAGTACACACAATAACAAAAAATTGCAAGTATGATACATTTCCAAACAATGTGAAGAGAATGTTATCCAAAAATTCCTTATCAACTTGAGCAAGACTAAAATTTGCTTGATATCACAAAAGACTTTTAAGAAGACTTGGGATAGCTAGGGAAGACATATAACATTAATTATGTAGCATCACCTGTACATGGTCTATTAACGTTCCTGACATGCACATGCTGAAATTTATGCCTTCCATAAATTCCATATTATCTTGACCAAGACATTTCATTGAGAATTTACTTGCTAGCTATCAAAGTTTTTATAGCAACTATTGGTGATAAAGAAACGTCGACAATCGTTCATAGTACGAACCAATATTGACAAATAAAATGAATACATTATACTAACGAAAATTTTAGTATTATTGTATACACAATGTATAACTATGTGTTATAAAAATTATTATTTGCAAACTTTGGACACTATTTAATATATGTATACTAGTTTATTGACCCGTGAAATTCACGGGGCATTAAGAAACCGTGACAATAATTTTATAAGAGATCGATTTGTGGTATTACGTAAACAAATTACATGTTAGCCCCGTGAACAGAAAATATTAATGCTAACTTACAATACATATAAATTATAAAAAATTTATGGTATATAAATTTGAGAATATATCACTTTAGAAAAGAGTAAAATAATCTAACAACAACATAATATGCGACCGATTATGAAAACAAATATGTTTAAATAAGCGACCGATTTGTTATATTCTGTGATAAATGATATGTTAAATGTATGGATAGATAATAGTCACGCAACATAATAATAAAATAAATTATAAAAGTTTGATAACAAAAATTACTTTTTATATTAACACTTATAAAATATGGGATATATCTTTCAAAAATACTAAAAAAATAAAGAATATATGAAATAAGTCAATCCTTACTTTTTTACATCATATTTACTATAATGAATTTTAATCTCAGTTTTAATGAAAAAAATAACGTTATTCACTTCCTAATCTTGCTAATGTTATTAACCCGTGAATTCATGGGATTAAATGAAAAACCGTGAAATAAGAGTTTTGAATTTACTATGAAAATTAATATGTTTATATAAGCGATCAATTGTTTAGATTATCTGAATTAATGATACATTATATATGGATTGTTAAATTACAGTAGACATCTATATTATATAAAAAAATTTGATTAAAAAGTAGCAAAAAAAAATAACAATCAAATGATATAGAATCAAAAGTTGAGAAAGAGATTTGTTGCCTTGCTTAATAAACTCTAGCTCATATTATGAATGCTATCACGTTACCTTATGAATAGATGAAGATATTGATATCAAACTTGCTCAACAATTTGAGATGAACCATGGATCCTGTTTAGAATGAAAAAAATTGGATAAAGAAATAAAATTACACTTGCTCAACAGTTCTATGACCCGTCAAATTGACCAGATAAAATTTGAAACCGGGAAATCGTTCAAGAATATATTATAGACGGAAATATAATACGAACAAAAAATGTAGTGTTAATATATTATAGACGAAAATGTATATTTCTTGTTTCTCTTTGGTGTTAAAATATTATTAATCATTGTTTTTCTGTAGTGTTAATATATTTTTAATCATTATGCTTCCCGTCATCACTCTTATCCTTTCATAAACATCAAGTTCCTCGAGACTATAACATCCAAATAATTAGACAACATAAATAGATATATTTTTAGCAGTATCTAAGTATCTAGCACACTCGTCTGCTATTGACCCGTGAAATTTCTGGGGCATAAATTTAAAACCGTTAAATAGTGTTTATATAAGAGATTGATTTGTGATATAATGTAAATCAATGATATGTTAGATGTATGAATAAAAAATATTAATGCTACATTATGATACAAATAAATTATTAAAACCCTATAAAAAGACATTTAATTTTTGATGGTATATACTTTTGAGAAGATTTTCTTTTGAAAAAAGTAAAATAATGTAAAACCAACATAAAAAGAATGTGTAACAACAAACACACATAACATTTTATGACATTTAATAAAGGGACAATTTCATATATCCCCTCATTTTAGTTGGAAATTTCATATATACCCAAACATACATTAAAATCATTGTACATTATACATTTAATACTTGCACTTTAGGTATATATGATATTAATTGTGAAAGTAGGGTGATATATGAAATTAATCCTTTAATAATTGTGTGATAACAAAAATTACTTTTTTATATAACACTAAACATATTGTGATATAGTTTTTAATTGCGTGTCCCTTTGAAGTCGGCAGTGAATCCACTTTCATATTTTTTTTTGCTTGTCCTTTGCTCGCCAAGTTTGGAGAAATTTTTTTGATTTGGTGGAATTTGAAGATTGGCTTTTAACTCGTATAACGAGTGCTCAACGGGATTGTCAATATTCGTTTAGCATAAGCAATTGAAGGTGTTTCCTGAAGGGATTTGTTTACGTGGATGTGTTGGTAATTTGCGCTTCAGAAATAAATTTTCTCTTTGGGAAGTCTCAACCAAGGCGTGCTTTCGTATCCATGATTAGTTACAATTTCTATACGTGGTGCTCTAGTCGATCTAAGTGTAATGTTAATTGGGTCACTTGGTTGCAAAACCCTAATTTTGTTATCTTGTAATCTTTTCTAGCTTCTTGCTAGTGTTTTAATAAAAATCTGTCGTTCAAAAAAAAATATGCCCCCCCCCCGATATATGTTCCGAAATATAAACCTCACTTCTGATCTTTGTATGCACTAAGCTTGATTCAATTAACGACCGTAATTAAGTCAATCTAGAATAAGATGATATTAATTACCTAAAATTGTAATCAGATACATAATCTTTATACGTTCCAACAATTTAGAAAAAGATAATGAGTTTCTATATTTTTTAGTATATTTTTTGTCTTCATCCAACATTGATATTTCGTGCTTCAATTTATGTATTTCTAATCGTTAGGTGTTGATGAAAACTAAAATGACCTATTTCAATGCAATGTTTTAAAAAGAGAATGAAGATGCAAAACTATGGAGGTAGGCACTACCAATTTAAAGTTACAAGTAACTACCAATTAAGGTAGACCGAAAAGAGAATGAAGATGCAAAACTATTGGCGGTAGACACTTCAAATTTAAAGTTACAAACTTGAAACATATAACAATCATAAGATAAATGTTTCCGTCACTCCACTTGCGGTAGAAATGAACACTGGAAATGAAAGGTTACCTAAATGCTGACTTGAAAATATATACCAAAATCACTCACGGTAGGGGAAATCGATAATAATCAACTGTCTATATCACTATATTGAGATCAAGAAACCTAATAAGACTCATTAAATCATCAATAACCTCAGAAGTTAATAGAAAAGGACATCGGTGGATAAAAAGGAGACCATGGAAAAGTTCCTACAAAAGAAAATATCACAATCTTCATGCCAAACTATCTTCTGGTATTTATCTTCCTTTTTATACAAAATGTTCCAGCAAATATGGCATTAGCAATGATCATATTAGGGAAGAGCAAGTAGTTTTAGGAAGATGTGTATACCTTTTGTAATATACTCGGTTGTAGGATCTATCACCAAATCACACAACTCGCAGCCAAGAACAACATGAAAATCGATCTCCACTCTATTTAATGTCGAAACACCTTCATAAATAGAAGACACACCCTTATTTTACTTGTACGCATATCCTTATTTGGCCGCAATTAAAAAGAGACTTTGACATCAATCACCCATGCACAAGATGTTAACACCCTTTAAGAGCACTCAAACAATAAGCCTACAATGGATAACAAAAAAATAAGCTAATTGCTAATAAACATAAAACACTCGATTTAACTTTTCTCACAGAACTATCCTTGTGATGTAGAGAGAAATGAGTAAGGGGTAAAAGACATGGTGTACATTAAACATGTCATCTTCATGTAATCGTTTAATATATGAGGTTGAAAAATCCATAATGGAGATAATAATGCTTAATATAGGGGCGCTTAAAATAGATGGGTTCAAAGTTACAACTTTAACGGGTCAAAATGGGTAAAATAAAACTCAGAAAACTGAAGAATAAAGAAGCATGGCAATTGGGTGCCAAGAGATTCTTCACGTAACAACGTGCTTATCTTTAAGTACTTGTTAGTTGTTCCTTAAAAAAACATTTTCCAATATAATGTATGGGATTCTGTACGTGCTTTATAAGCATTAAATAATTGCAATAAACAGATTTTAATAAGGTTTTCCCAAACACCCTCTTACATAAAAATTTTACTCTAAACACTTAAAAATGCTCATCTGCTCTAGAAAAGTACATAGATAAGCTCTATACTAAGTAATCCAAAACCCACTCTAATTACACACATTATATGAAAATTCTTAATTTCAGATGCTTATGTGGGAGTTCTTGAAACCGCTTACTACGCTTATATGCAATAAGCATACTTCAATAAGGAATCCCAAACACCTACCGCACAATTTTTTTTATCTAAACACTAAATAAATCGCCACCGAGCTCTAGGAAAGAACGTAGATGCTATATACTAAGTAATCCAAAACACGCTCTAATTACATAAACACTATGACCACACGCTTATCTCAAATCTTATGTTGTAATCGCTTACCATAAACCGCTTACTGCCTTCGAAAAAGGCAGGTAAAATACAGCTTAATGTTCAAGTACTATTTTGTCGAAATACTGAGTTGTACCCAAGTATCGCTTTCCATAGCCCAACTCACAACAAACCAATAAAATCGTTTTCCATAGCCCACCACACAAAAAACCAACCACATAGCTGTTATAGCCCAAGTTTTGACATTTTTAACCAAATCGTTAAAGAGCCACTAAACCAACCTAGCTTTAGTATAAAAAAAACTATGCAAATCCATGAATCCATCATAACCATTTCGTAGAATATTATTAAAAAAATCTAAAATCAAGTACAAATGTTTACATAAGTCCTCAAAGGTTTTTTGTCGAAGACAAAACATTATATAACTGAATCACATAAGTAAACAAATAATATTGAAGCATAGAAAAGCATACCTCACGTATCAAACACTATACATCAATGTACATGGTCCAAACAAAAGTTGATTGATCTACATGGGGCCCCCCCCCTCCCCCCCCAAACAAAAAGTGAATTCTTCACCTGCAAAAGACAACAACACTAATAAAAAAAACCAACTTGCGTACTTAACCAATCCATCCTTTACACTTTTGTTGTTGATTCAATGGTAGAACTAACCTTAATAACTCAATCTTTGCCACCACTTTAAAAAAATGTAACACTGAAGTGCATCGGTCAGGTGATAAAACTCTCTCTTGACAAACTGTCATCTTTTCTTAAAGTTCCGTTCACTTGCTCAAACAAACACTATACCATCAAGTACATGGTCCAAACAAAAGTTGATTGATCTTCACGTGCAAACAAAAGTTGATCTTCACCTGCAAAAGACGAACATAACTAATAAAAAACCAACTGCGTAGCTTAACCAAGTTCCAACTTTACATCTTTTGTTGTTGATTTAATGGTAGAACTACGCTTAATAACTCCAATTGTTAGTTTAATTTTGAAAATTTTTGCAAAGAATTAAGTTAAGCAATATGATACCAGGTGACGCCATATTCATCTTATTTATGTAAAAATTGTTAGTTTTTGTAATATTTTATTGCCAACAGGTCTATGGGTAGAACTTAAAAGTTATGTAATAGGAAACGGGTCAAGCGGTTTAATTGTAGTCCACAGTATACCCAAGCCCAACCTCATAGATTGCTTTATAAAAAACGAAAATATAATACGAACAAAAAAATAGTTTTGGCAGGTTAACCAACTCCCTTTAACATGTCCTAAAATTTACACATTTTGACCTTAAGCAATACCTGCCTCACCATTTTTTGGCTGGTTTAATTGGCTTCGGTAAGTTTACCTTCAATTTTTATCTTTACCATGACAAAACAATTGAAATACAAAAACAATTATATATAGAAACGGTCACTTTTTAAGTTAATTATAACACGACGAACTATGACTAAAGTCTATTTTAAATGCAGGCAAACGAGCATTAAAACAACCCAAAAAAAGTTCACTTTTGCAGCCGCCCACACGATATAAAAAACAAAAAAAACACTTAAAACTGCTTTTTTTCAGCAGCCCAAACACTACTTCAAACGACCCTAAGACTACTTGAAACTGCAGTTTTTAATAGACAAAAACATAACATTAATAGAACCAAACACCACGTTCAAACCCAATAGATCTATTTAATGCATTAGCGTTTACCTACAACTAGGCAACTAACGGTCACACAGAAAAAGGCATATACTCAATA
>BQNB010102939.1:3094-19005 GCA_026074375.1 Tanacetum coccineum | reverse complement strand
ATCTTACTCTTGTATTTCTTAAATAAGCTTTCTCAAAAGTTTATTTAAGCCTTTAAGTTCATTAATTCACCAAAACAGTCAGTTACCTTTGCTTTATATGGATTACTTAATTGTTGGATGATAAGCCAGAAATGGATGGGTTTATTGGACTTTACCAGCTTATCTATGATAATTTATTGCTTATTTATTGCTTATTACTGCCTATTATGATCATTTATTGCTTATTTTGTTCACTTATTAGTTAAAATCTTAGTTTTCATATTTTTGTTACAAATCAGCTTAAAAGTCAAAATTATTAGCATTACTTGTTAGCTTTTCGTTCTTGCTTATTTGATTGTTAAAATGTGCTCATTAGGTCTTATTATAGCTTTGTAGTATCTGGTATTAGATGTTTAAGCTCTAAATCTCAAATTTATAAGCCTAAAATGGGATTGTACACTTTAAAGGGGTGTTTAGTTAAGGCAGTACTAACTTAAGTTAGTACTGTTTTTGGCCATTTGACCTTTTAGATTAAGTTATAATCTCATAGTTAGGTTTATAAGATTAGGATTTGTGGCTTTTATAGATTAGATTTAGCTTTGATCAAGTTTGAGTTCAATTATTAGAATCTATTAGCTTAAATTCAGCTTAATATGCATTTTTAGCTTAACTTGTTCCTAGCCTGTTTTGTCATTCAAAATATTCTTGTTTTATTGTTTTCTTAATGTAGAAACCAAGTTCTTAGGCCTGCATGTTTTGGTTTTGAGTTTTACCTATTAACTGTCAAATGCATCAGCATTAGTAAACAACCAAAAGCTCATTTTCAATCTAAAAATTTAGTTAGGATAAGCTAGATTTAGGTTTTAAAATTTGTTGCACAAGTAGTTTAATAGTAACTCTAGATCTGTTTTAGCTTATTCAGTGATAATTAGCTTATTTAGATAGCTTAATTTAGGGCTGCAATTCATCATTTGTCTTTTCATAAAATTTTACAAAATCCAAAAATATAGTAAACAACCTTTTTCTTATAGCTTTTTCTTTGCTTATTTGATTTTCAAAATGCTTTTTAAAAGTTGTTTTAAGTAGTTTTCTAGGTATACTTCTTAGTGTAATAAGCCAAAAGTCCATAAGGATCCTTTAGCTTATTGAGAAATAAGCTCAAAGGTGCCTTAAGGGGCTGTTTGGTTAACAGTTTGCACTAAAGTGCTTATTTCTTTCTTTTAGCTTTTTGCTTATTATCTTAGCTTAATTCGTATTCATATTTGCTTATTAGATTAGTATAGGTTAGTTTAGCTTAATTTGATTAGGTCTTAGCTTATTTTAGCTTATTTGTTCTCTTTAGTTTGTTAAAATAAAAGCCAAAAAGAGTTAAGTAGTTTCTAGCTTATTTCTTGTTATGATTTGCTTATTTCTTTTCATATTAGCTTATTAGGCTAGGTTTAGTTTAGAAGTTGCTTATTTTGCTAGGTCATAGCTTATTTTAGCCTCTTAGTTGCTTAAGTTTTCATAAAAGTTCAAAAAGAAGTTTTATACAATCTGTTTGTTTTCAGCTCATTTTCCAGCTTATTTAGTGCTTTTCAAAAATAGTTGTTTTTATTAAAATTGCTTAATTTCAGCTTTTCTATAAGTTTGCTTTTTAAAGTTTTTCTAAAAATAAAAAAAAGGGAAGAAGGGAAATCCAGGGTGAGCAAGGCTCGAACCCTGGACCTCTACCTTCCTCGACCTTTTTATAACACAACACACCAACACACTAACCATCTCGCCCTGGGGTCTTTTTCGTTCTATATTTGCACATTTAATGCTTTATACACATTTTAGGCATTTAAGCTTATAAGCCATTTTTGGCTTATTTCACAGCTTATTCGATAAGCTGTGTTTCTAAGCTCATTTTTCCTAGATTCCTCATTGTTCAAGCTATTTTTCGTAATTTTTTCAGGATTTTTATAAATAGTTTAGTATTTTTAAACATTTAATTTTGTTAAAATCATTTTTAATTCATAAAAAATTATAAAAAAGTCAAAAAAAATATAATTCTTTTTTAGAAAATTTTCTTTTAACATTTAGGACTTAGGAAAATTAGATTTGCGTTCGTAGGATTTAAATTGCAAAATTTTGATTTTTAAAGAACGGGATTGATTCCCGTTCTTGTTTTCTTCACGTTTTTAGCTTTAAACACCTTCGTTTTTGGTCTAGTTTTCTTTGCCTTAGCTTTTTAGTCAATTAAAACTTATAAAAACCAAAAAGATCATTTTAGTCTTAATTTTGATAATTTAGTTTTTTGTTAGGTCCCGTTTAGGATTCTCGTTTTACATATTTAGTTAAAGTTTAATTTTCCGTTATTAAAGTTAGGTTTAATTGTTCCTTTATTTGCTCACTTTTAGGATTTTAGAAAACAAATCATCTTCGAACCAATTCAAATCATTGTCCAAATAACAAACGTGGTCTCAATTTCTTAAATCTTTGGGAAAACGACCCGGTAATCACTTACCAGTTAAAACGTGTAGTATTTTTGTAAAAATTTTCCTACTACCTTTGTCCTCAAGGGTAGCTTTGGAATTTTCTATACTTTGAATATTATTACGTATTAAATTGATTTAGATCAGGAGGTTGCTCTATAGGCCTCTAAGCACGCACTACCATTACCGGATTATGTGCCTGGTCCCGAGTGTCGGAGTATTTAGATCCATCTGACGATGAGATACCAGTTGAGGATTAGCCTCTACTTGCTAATGCTTCACCTACCGCCCTATCACCAGGCTATGTTGCTGACTCGGATCCAGAGGAGGACTCAGATGAGGACCTAGAGGAGGACCCTGAGGAGGATCCCGTTGATTATCCCGCTGATGAGGGAGAAGATGACAAAGGGGAGAAGTCCTTGATGATGAGGAGGAGGAGGAGAAGCACCTAGCTTCGGCTGACTCTACACTACCTGCTATTGACTTTGTCCCCTTAGCTGAGGAGATGGAACCCTTTGAGACCGACAAGTCTGCTGCTACACCACCACCACCCAGATCACCACAGACCATTGTCCCTTTTTCCCAGACCAGACACCATAGAGCACGGATTTCTGTTTGACCTCATACTCCACCATCACCATCTGCCGAGGCACGTATTGCTGAGTACGCTGCCACACCCACACCTCCATCACCACCACCATCTACACTATCACCACTATCATCTCCACTCCCACACATACCATCTCCACCCTTACCATTACCATCACCACCCTTGTTGTTACCATCTACTGCTCATAGGACTGATATTCCCGAGGCTGAGATGCCACCTCGGAAAAGGGCTTGTTTTACTGCTCCATCTCATATGTTTGAGATCGGAGAGAGTTCGGCTGCTGCTACTGCTAGGCAGATTAAGCCTGCTCTGACCCATGTTGTTGACTACGGATTTATTGATACCTTGGATGCTAGTATCCGAGCCTTTGAGGGTAGAGTGATGACCGCCGTAGAGGAGGTCAATAAGAGGATGACCGATCTCGCTACCACTCATATGCAAGATGCTGAGGTGCTTTATATACGTCATCAGGACGCACAGACAGATATAGGTTTGCTACAGGCACATGTATCTACACTCCGGAGGGAGAGACGATACCATCGCCAGACAGGTATGCTTGCAGAGAGCGAGGCTAGGTATACCCGAGAGGCATGATCTCGTTCAAAGGGTAGGAACACAACTTTAGAGGATTTTATCAAGGCACATGAGGCTCGTATCACAGCACTAGAGGCTCGGGTCATGACACTGCAGACTAAGCACGGCCGGATAGAGTGGCAGAGGCAGGATGCAGGTGATATGGTGACTAAATCTTTTGGACGCATTCATGCATTGGAGGCTAGAGACCCAGCACACCATAATGGTGTGGAGGACACCGGCAGTAGTTGCTAGTTTTACATTCAGTTATTTAGCTATCATGTATAGCCTGCTAATTATTATGGGTTACTCCTAGCTAGCATGGCCGTAGGAATCTGTATTTTCCATTTTGTAACCAAAAATATCATGTATGTTATCAATATTGTTATGTATGAATGTCGATTTATTTATGTCATTGTTGATCTCACTTCGGTTGTATATTTCACTGTGTGTTGTGATCTTATTTTATATATTATGCATATGTCATGTCGCGTTTACGATTGTATGAAATCTAACGTGTATTATGTTTTCTTGTGATTTTGAAAAAAAGTGATCCAAAGAAGATCCCCACCCCTATGACCGATGACGCTATTAAGGGCTTGATAGCCCAAGGCGTAGCTGATGCTTTGGCTGAGTATGAAGCAACCAGAAACAGTAGAAATGGAGATGACAGCCACGAATCAGGAAGTGGCGAAAGGAGAACAGAGCGCGCTGCTCGTGAGTGCACCTATAGTGACTTCCTGAAATGCCAACCCCTTAACTTTAAGGGTACTAAAGTAGTCGTAGGTTTGACTCAATGGTTCGAGAAAATGGAGTCTGTATTCCACATAAGCAACTGCACCGTCGCGTGCCAAATCAAGTTTGCTACATGTACTCTTTATGGAAATGCATTAACATGGTGGAATTCCCACGTTAAGACTATTGGTCATGATGCTGCATATGGAATGACATGGAAAACCCTAAAGAAAATGATGACTGATAAGTATTGTCCAAGAAGTGAAATCAAAAAGCTGGAAATTGAAATCTGGAACCTGAAGGTTAAGGTTACTAATGTTGTGAGCTATACATAACGTTTTCAAGAGTTGGCACTGATGTGTGAGAGAATGTTTCCCAAGAAATCTGATGAGGTTGAGAAGTATGTTGGGGGACTTCCTTACATGATTCAAGGCAGTCTGATGGCATCCAAGCCAAAAATAATGTAAGATGTAGTTGAATTTGCAAATGATCTGATAGATCAGAAGATTCGTACTTTTACTAACCGTCAAGCCAAGAACAAAAGAAAGCTTGATGACAACTCAAGGAACAACCACACTCAACAACAACCTCATAAAAGGCAAAATGTAGCCAGGGCTTACACTACTGGGCCTGGTGAGAAGAGAGAATATGGTAGATCTCTACCTCTGTGCATAAAATGCAACTACCATCAAAATAGGCAATGTGCTCCCAAGTGCAACAACTGCAAGAAAGTTGGCCATCTGGCCTGTAATTGTAGAAGTCCAGCTGCTACTGCTAACAACTAGAGAGCCCTTAGGGCGAATTAGAGGGTTGTTACTTGCTTTAAGTGTGGAGTTCAGGGGCATTACAAGAAAGATTGCCCCAAGTTGAAAAACCATAACCGTGGAAATCAAGCTAGAAATGGTGGAGCACAAGCAAGGGCTTATGCAGTGGGAAATGCAGAGAAAACCCCGGACGCTAATGTTGTTACGAGTACGTTCCTCCTAAATAACCGTTATGCATCTACTTATTTGATACTGGTGCCGATAGGAGTTTTGTGTCTACTACATTTAGTTCCCTAATTAAGATCGTTTCATCTACACTAGACCATGATTATGATGTCGAACTAGCCGACGGAAAAATAATTGGAGTTAATACTATCATACGGGGTTGCACTTTAAACTTCTTAAATCATCCATTCAACATAGACTTAATGCCATTGAACTTGATAGTTTTGACGTCATAATTGATATGGATTGGTTGTCAATGTATCATGTTATAATCGTCTATGATGAAAAGATCATTCGTATTCCCTTTGGGAATGAAACGTTAATTGTTCATGGTGACAGAAGCAATAATGGACACGAGTCTCGATTAAACATCATCTCGTGCACCAAAACTCAAAAGTACTTGCTGAAAGGATGCCATGTCTTTTTGGCACATGTTACCATAAATAAGGCTGAAGACAAGTCGGAGGAGAAGCGACTTGAAGACGTACAAATTGTTCGAGACTTTCCTAAAGTATTTCCCGAGGACTTGCCGGGTATCCCACCAACCCGACAAGTAGAATTTCAAATTAATTTGATACCTGGTGCTGCACCTGTAGCACGGGCGCCTTATCGATTAACTCCGTCCAAGATGAAAGAATTGTCAGATCAATTGCAAGAGCTTTTCAACAAAGGCTCCATAAGACCAGTTCCTCACCTTGGGGAGTTCCGGTCTTGTTTGTCAAAAAGAAGGATGGATCATTCCGTATGTGCATCGATTACCGGGAATTAAATAAGCTAACGGTGAAGAACCATTATCCACTTCCAAGAATTGATGACTTATTCGATCAACTTCAAGGCTCGAGCGATTACTCGAAGATCAACCTGAGATCGGGTTATCATTATTTGAGGGTTCGCGAAGAAGATATCCCGAAAACTGCATTTAAGACTCGTTATGGTCATTACGAGTTTTAGGTTATGCCTTTTGGTTTGACGAATGCACCGTCGGTATTTATGGACCTCATGAATTGGGTGTGCAAATCATATCTGGATAAATTTGTGATTGTCTTTATTGACGGTATTCTGATTTACTCAAAGAACAAGCAAGAGCATGAAGAGCATCTTAAATTAATCTTAGAGTTGCTTAAGAAGGAGGAGTTGTATGCCATATTTTCTAAATGTGAATTTTGGATTCCAAAAGTACAGTTCTACGTTATTGATAGTCAAGGCATTCACGTGGACCCCACCCAGATCGAGTCAATTAAAGATTGGGTATCTCCTAAGACTCCAACGGAGATCCATAAATTTTTAGGTCTTGCCGGTTACTATCGAAGATTCATTGAAGGATTTTCAAAGATCGCCAAATCGATGACCAAACTAACCCAGAAGAAGGTCAAGTTTGATTGGGGTGACAAACAAGAAGCAGCTTTCCAACTATTAAAGGAGAATTTATGCAGTGCACCTATCTTGGCTTTACCTGAAGGAGCTGAGAACTTTATCGTTTATTGCGATGCTTCGCACAAAGGGTTAGGTGTTATGTTGATGCAGAACAAGAAGGTGATTGCTTATGTATCAAGTCAATTGAAGATTCATGAGAAGAATTACACAACACATGATTTGGAATTAGGAGCAGTAGTGTTCGCTCTAAAGATTTAGAGACACTATCTGTATGAAACAAAGTGTACCGTGTTCACTGATCACAAAAGCTTACAACACATCCTTGATTAGAAGGAGTTGAACATGAGGCAACGTCGTTGGTTGGAGTTGCTCAGTGATTACGATTGTGAAATTTGTTATCACCCAAGAAAGGCAAATGTAGTGGCTGACGCTTTAAGCAGAAAAGAACGAATTAATCCATTACGGGTTCGAGCCTTAGTTATGACTATTGGTTTGGATCTTCCCAAGCAAATTTTGAACACTCAGACTGAGGTAAGGAAACTAGAAAACTTCGAGGCTGAAGATGTGGGAGGTATGATCAGAAAAGAGAAGTTGGAACCGTGTGCTGACGGAACACTGTGTTTGAAGAACAGGAGTTGGTTGCCATGCTTTGGTGATCTAAGGACTCTGATTATGCATGAGTCCCACAAGTCAAAATATTCTGTTCATCCGAGTTCTGACAAGATGTACCAAGACATGAAGAAATTATATTGGTGGCCCAACATGAAGGCCGATATTGCCACCTATGTTAGCAAGTGTTTGACATGTTTAAAGGTCAAAGCTGAACACCAAAAACCATCTGGTTTGTTGGTACAACCTGAGATACCTTAGTGGAAGTGAGATAATATCACCATGGATTTTATCACCAATCTCCTAAGACGTCAAGTGGTTATGATACCATTTGGGTGATTGTTGATCGTCTTACCAAATCTGCTCACTTTCTGCCAATGAAAGAAACTGATTCGATGAAGAGATTGACAAGACTATACATGAAAGAAATGGTCACGAGACATGGAATACCAGTCTCAATCAATTGTGACCGTGACGGTAGATTTACGTCAAATTTTTGGAGGTCGTTCTAGAAGGCTTTGGGTACTCAATTAGATATGAGTACTGCTTACTATCCGTAGACTGATGGGCAAAGCGAAAGAACCATCCAAACTCTTGAAGATATGTTACGCGCCTGCGTGATAGATTTTGGGAATGGTTGAGATAGATACTTACAGCTAATTGAGTTCTCATACACCAATAGTTATCAAACAAGCATCATAGCCGCACCATTTGAGGCACTTTATGGCCGAAAATGTCATTCACCTGTTTCCTGGGTCGAGGTCGGAGATGTTCAGCTCACCGATCCAGAAATCATTTACGAAACCACCGAGAAAATTGTTTAAATCAAAAGCAGAATTTAAGCTGCTCGTGATGACAGAAGAGTTACGCTGATGTGAGGTGTAAGCCTTTGGAATTTCAAGTTAGAGATAGGGTTATGTTAAAAGTTTTACCTTGAAAAGGGGTTATCTGTTTTGGCAAACGGGGGAAATTAAACCCAATATACATTAGACCCTTCAAGGTGTTAGAGAAAGTGGGAACCGTTGCTTACAGACTCAAACTACCTTAACAATTAAGCAGGGTTCATAGCACGTTTCACTTATCCAATTTAAAGAAGTGCTTGTCCGATGAAACACTTATGATTCCATTGGATGAAATCCACATAGATGATAAGCTCCACTTTGTTGAAGAACCTGTGGAGATCATGGATCGTGAAGTCAAGGGGTTGAAGCAAAGTCGCATCCCCATTATCAAAGTTTAATGGAACTCAAGGAGAGGTCCTGAGTTCACATGGGAACGTAAAGATCAATTCAAAAAGAAGTATCCGCACCTCTTCACCAATCGCGTATCTTCATCCAATGCTATGTCTTAAAGCTTTAAGGACAAAGCTCCTTTAATGGGGGAAGACTGTAACAATCTGTTATTTTAGGTCATTTTATGACTTCAATCTTTCAATTATTTATTTTTAGGGCTTTGCGCATTTACTTTTAATTTTAATCGTTTAGTTAAATCGCGTAAACTAAAAATCAATCAACGTAAACGGACATCAAACAAATAAAAATTTACGTCAAGCAAGTGTTATATTATTTTTACGAAATAATAACAAAATTAACCTTTTTAATATCTTTATTTTAATATTCCTTATGAAAACGTTTACGTTTCGCATTTTGAAACCTTTTTGCATACAAGTAAACCATTCTACCTATTTATACTCAATCAAATACCCACCATTATACCCAATACCAAAAATTTTATAAACTTATACCCACAACATATATGTGGCCGGATATATTCAACCAAAAACATACAAATAATATCTAAAACTTTCTTCTAGAATCATACACATGTGCTAATATGAATTACAAGCAACCTTCTTACACAATATCAACTTCCTTACAACATACCATGCATTCTTACACAAAACCTCATCCCTCTTACAAACCAGACTTAACACCCCTAAAACCAAGGTTTTATCAAATGGTTTTCTAAGATATTTTGGCTGTTAATTGGATCCTATTTGCAAGACTTCATTTCACAATTCACAACTTACAAAAAACTCACAAATTCTATCTTGTTTTATATCCTAACTCACGGCTCAAAAACCCTCCCTAAAATAATTTATAGTTTTTATTTTATCAAGATTACAAGTATACAAGTGTGGTTAGGGTTGATATCTAAGGTGTGCCAAGCGATTTTGCAAGAAAAATCAAGGGTTTGACAATAAAAGAAATTAGAGTTTTCAAGGAAGAAACTAGGGTTTGATAAAAGAATTTTGGGTTAAAGATTAGGGTTTGATTTGTGTCCATCACTTCATTCATTCATACAAGGTCTAACATAAACTTTACACTTTCATAATCATTTTTATATTCATACATATATATTTGTTATATTGTTTAATCATCATCTAGTATTTATTTTATAAAGTTTATAAAATAAAACAAGTTTATACAAAATCAAAGAAATACATATTCATAATGAAAATGTGTTTAAAGTATGTTAGAATGCAAGAACATGTTTTATTTGATATATTACAAGTGTTGGATAATTTATATAATTAATTAAGAATTAATTATTACAAATTTATTTATATAGTTTATAAATAAATAATTGTTGTGGACATTTTATTTGGACATATTAGACATATATAGATGAACATAAATTAGAGGACTTAAAGTATACTAATGATGTGGTATTAGTTAATTTAAAGTATTGTAATATTTAAATCATGTTAGAATTTATAAAAACAAGTTTTATAAATATATATTTGGGACAGTTTGCACATTCTGGATAGATACGAATTTTTATGACAAATATAAACTTGATGATAAAATAATACATTTCAAGACGATTCTGAATATATAAAGAACTCGAAAAACGGATGAAAAAAGAAGGAGATATGAATTTTACAAGATTTATATAATTAAATATATAAAAAGTATTTTTATATATAACAGTTTGTATAAACTGCTACTGTACAGAATTTTATAAAGTCTGTAAAAATTTTGTTATGATAAATCATCTCGACACGATTAGTACATATAAAGAGCGCGTAAAACGAAGTTAAAACGAGAAAGTTATGAGTTTTTAAAGATTTCTAAAAGTATATATAATTTCACAGCTTTTATATAACTGTGAAAAACTGCGAGAAACTGCTGAAATTGAAATCGGAGTTTTTGAGGGCTTTCGGGTCCGATTCGGCTGAAGTATAAAACTACAAAGTTGTTCGGAATGACGTTTTACTGTAAACATCAAGTTATCAGAGACTAGAAGTGTATATATTTTTAACTAGAATTTTTAAAAGCTAGTTAACCTTTATAAATAAATTCCTGTACTTTTACAAAAATACATAAAGCTGTTATGATTATAAAATGAGGTTTGCGAGTGTATTCGTGTCTGTTTGGGACATAAAAAACTTAAGAAACAATGTAGTATCACTTATATAATATTTATACATGTTTTTAACTTAATAAATATTATTTTATAAAACAATTAAACTATTTATATAATATCATTATATAAATTACAAAAATATTAAATGAAGTGTTAGTTAACAAATAACCAATTATTGAACAAAGATAATATTTTTACGAACACATATACTTGGACATTAAATATTTAGCGTTACTTAAATATTGTTTCAATATTTATAATTTAAACAAAAACTATTAGGTGGTGACAAGGTTGCAAAAATCGCTAATCGTTAACCGGGCGGTCGACCTCCCTGTAGCTTGTAATCGGTCTATGCGGGATTAATCGGTGATTAATCGGATTGCCATTTTTGGCATATTTTCGGTATTTCCAACGAGTTTTGTGTATTTTCGACAAGATTTTTTGTAATTACCAACTTACAATGGATATAAACAACTACAATAAGTGATTAAAACATGTTTACGGTGAGTTTTGTGCATTTTAAGCAAGATTTGCATGTTTCCAGGAAGTTTGACCACCACTAACCGTCTTTAACTACCGTGAACCATGGTTGACTAATTATTTAACCGATTAATCATTAGTCGGGCGGTCGACCTCCCTGTAGCGCCTAGGCAGCGATTAATCGGCCTTGTAGGCCTTGTTTTGCAACATTGGGTGGTGATATAACTCTATAATTTATATTGTTGTATTTATTTCAAATACACTATACTCATATGGCCTATAAATAATTAGGTTGCATTCATATTTCACGTGACGATTTACTTATTTGATTTCCTAGAATCAATATATTTCACTTGAGGTGAGTTCATAGCCCCATTTTATACAATTACAATGATTTACAACTTTTGGGGTGAGAAACATGCATTGTTTTTACATTTGGACACAAGTACACTTTTAAACAAATTACGAGTTTGCCTAAGTAGCGATAACCCACCAATCCCACTATCATGAATTGTTAATTACATTGTGTAAGCGCGAGTGTTATAAATAGATCTATTTGGGATTGACATCCCCGTTTGGGTGATTAACGCTCACTAGGTTTGACGGATTAAACCAACGAACGTTTACCATGTCGGATTTTGGATGTTGCGGGTTGAACATCTACACGGGCACATTATTGGCCTAAATTTTCAGACATACATGTTGTAGCTTCAGTTTCATGAGCTTAGGGAATCGTAATTACATTTTTGTGATATTGTATGTGTTACATTGTCATACACTTTGAATCTTGCGGTCATACTTTATATACATACATAAACCTGTGAATTCACCAACTTTATGTTGACGTTTTTAAGCATATTTTTCTCTGGTCAATAAGTGTACAAGAACTTGGATACATTGGATGCATCATTTTGGAGTCATATTGCAATAGAGATTTAATGCATTACATTTTGGGATATTTGTTATGTATTAAAATCTTTACATTTTCATATGGATGAACAATTTAAGCATGGAGCTTTTGTAACAACAATTTAATTAAATCCAATGTATCATTTTAAACGACTCATATAGAGGTCGTTCTCATATCTTGTGCTATTGTATTATGAAGTAACACTCCCGGACCCTTTTTTCGCTGCGACCCAAACTAGGGGTGTTACAACCACAATCAGCACCATTTAGGAGAGTAGAAGCTTTGGTTGTCGATGGCCCGAGGAGAAGGGGTAGACTAAAACTTAGGTGGGAAGATAGAGTGAAGCTTGACATAAAGGAGCTACTCTTGTCCGATGATATGACCTCTGATAGAAACGAGTGGATGGCTAAAATTAGATTAGGGGACTAGGTGATGGCCATAGAGTTTTTTTTTGCATCATGTGTTCTTGTATGCCCTGTCGTCTTCTTTTTCATTTCCTTGTTGTGTCGTGGTTTTTCTGTTCATTTTTCTTCCTCTGTTTCCCTTTTTTAGTTGGTTTAGTTATGTTTGTCGGCTTTACTTGTGTGTGCTTTGCTTGCCTTGTGTCTTTTGCGTCTTTTATTGTTTGGCCTTTTTGCGTTTTAGTTTTTGATAGGTTAGAGAGGTGGGCTAGAATTAGATTAGGAGGTTATATGGAGGGTGTAGAGGGTTTGGTTTGGTTTGCCTTTGTTTGCCTTGTCTTCTATGGCCATGTTGTGTTCCTTGCTTCCCTGTCTTTTGCTCGTTTCGGTGATTGTATGCTTCCGTGGTTTGCCTACCTGTATGCTGCTACTTTTTGTTGGTAGGGCCTCTAGGCCTTTTTAAGCTAATTTGCCTCGCTTTAGTGATTTTTAATTCTCTTGGTATCTCTGTGCTTTTTGCTCTATTGCTATTTGTATGTCTCCTTGTTTTTGTCGGATGTTTGCTTTTCGTGCTTGCCTGCTTGTTTGTTGCTTTGTCCGCCCCCGTGTTCGTATGCTTGCTTTGCGCTTTTTGTGCTTTGCGTGTTGCTTTTACCTTTTGTTTGCCTTGTCTTCGATGGCCTTGTTGAGTTCCTTGCTTCTCTTGTCTTTTGCTTGTTTCGGTGCTTCTGTGCTTCCGTGATCGGCCTAAATGGATTGCTTGTATGCTGCTTCTAGGCCTTTTTAGGCTAGTTTACCCCGCTTTAGTGATTAATTTTCTTTGTGTCTCTATATACTTTTGCTCTATTGCTCTTTGTATGCCTTCTCATTTTTGTCGAAGGTTTGCTTTTCGTGTTTGCCTACTCGTTCTTGCTTTGCCTCAAACTCAAAAGATAAAGGCTCAAGATCAAAATCACATAAACGACACCGAATGAATGTTATCGGTCGTCTCAAGTATGAATGAACAACGCCATTACAAACAAGAAAAGACAAAGACAAGACCAAAGAAGGCAAAGCTCAAACGTCATATCTTTAACATTGGGGAAGATAAAGTCAAATCAAGATAACCTTCATCAAGAACGTCAACGTTGGGGAGATCAAAGAAGACCTCAACATTGGGGGAGATTGTTAGCCTTATTTTTATATAAGTCGAACAAGAATGTTATCGGTCGTCTTAGTCGTAATTAGTGTTGTTATGTAATAGGCTAGTCGGGTTTAACGGGCTTGGACATTAAGCTAATATTGTCCATGTTTCGGGCTCAAAGCCCAAGATAAGCCATGCCCGGCTCATTTAGAAAGCCCATACGCCAACTAGAAGGCTAAGGGTATAAATAGGACCCTCTCCACACATGGAGAAGGTGTTGGTTACATTTGTATGTGTTTCCTCCCAATCTAATCTTTCTTTCTTTGCTTCTCTCTCTAGTTTCTCTCTCTCTACTTTTCTTCTTACTTATTTCGATCTATCTAGCTTATCGGTATGCTTATTAGTTGTGTTATGGATTAAGTTATTGGGATAACATGTGGTATCAGAGCCAGGTTTTTGGTACGGCGATTTATACGCTTTTTGGTACAGCGATTTATACGCTTTTTGGTACGGCAATTTATACGCTTTTTGATACAGCGATTTATACGCTTTTTGGTACGGCGATTTATACGTCTTTTGATCCGGCGATTTATACGCTTCTCTAGGCGGCGATTTATACGAGTTTCTAGGCGGAGAATTATACGTGTTAGAGGCGGCAATTTATACGTCTCAAAGCCGGCGATTTATACATTTCAAAGGGGGCGATTTATACCATTTCGGTAAATTCACCGAAATTCATACCATTTTCGGTAAAATTAAAATTTAGCTAAAATCGATTTCGGTTAAGTAAAATTCGGTGAAATTCAAGTTGGACTTTTATTGTAACACTTCATTTGGACTTCAAAGAAACGTAAACAAACAATAATTTCCAATTTAACATCAACCTCGTTCTTCACGGTTTCCTCTTGATTCGTAAAATCCCGTGAAAGTTTTATTTCTTTTTTCGGTTTAATCAAGACTTGTAAAATCCCGTAAACTTGAATTCCATAACAAACCACAACTTAATCACTTCATAAAACTTAAGATCCGATATCCATTCACAACATCAAAATGTCAAATACCAATAACAATTTACAAACTCAAACATCGAATGCTCTTCACAATGCCATCATGGAAGCAGGTGGTAAAGACCATCCACCAATGTTAGCACCTGGTAATTACGTTCAGTGAAAATCCATAATCAAGAGATACATCAACATCAAACCTAACAATGAACTCATCCACTATTGTCTCCAGAATCCACCTTACAAATTCAAATAGACTGAGAAGACTGTTCCAGTTGCAGAAGGTAGTTCAGAAACCACGACAGAAGGGTATATGGAGAACTACAAGAATGTTTCACAAGACATACGAGATCAACTGAATGCTGAAGCTGTTTAGATAATTCTCACAAGGATAGATAATGACATCTACTCCACAATTGATGCTTGTCCAAATGCATGTGAAATGTGGAAAGCTATTAAAAGGTTAAAACAAGGTGAATCAATCAATGTTCAAGATCTTGAACCAATTTATACTGGGAGTTTAGAAAATTCACATCACGAGATGGTGAATCACTTGAATCGTATTACTCAAGGTTCTACAAGATGATGAATGAGCTTGTCAGAAATCAGTGTGATGTTACCAATCATCAAGTGAATGTTCAGTTCTTACTTCAATTACAACCAGAATGGCAAAGGCTTATGACACTTGTTAAGCAAAGTCAAGAATTAAAGATTGTCTCCTACCAAAAACTTTATGACATCCTGAAGCAACACCAGAATGAATTCAATGAGATAAGAGCTTAAAGATTAACACGTACTGCTAATCCACTTGCACTTGTTGCTCAACAACAACCAGTTTACCATCCTCAAAACCATCTTAATCACTACACTCAAAATTCCTCAATCAAATCACAACCAGCTGCTACCAGAAACAGAGGTAAAGCAATTGTCAACTCTCCTCCACCCACTTATGATCAAGAACCTATTATGGTTGCTGATGATGATGAAATGTCAAAGGAGAAGGAGATTGATAAACTTATGGCGTTAATTTCTCTATCATTCAAGAAAATCTACAAACCTACCAACAACATCTCAGAACTTCATCAAACACCAGTAGAGCAAATCAAGATAATAATCTAAGGATTAATAGAGGCAATGGGTATGATAATCAGAGGATAGTCAATGTTGCTGGGGCTAAGGAGAATGTACCAACATAGGTGGTACATCAATATGGGATTCAGTGTTATAATTGCAAGGAATATGTGCATGTAGCAAAGAAATGTCTGAAACCGAAATGGGCAAAGGATGCAGCTTATCATA
>BQNB010102938.1:0-21564 GCA_026074375.1 Tanacetum coccineum | reverse complement strand
CATATTCGTCCCCCTGCTTTATTGCTAACTGTTTTATGCAGGTTATTTAAAGATGGTGGTGGAGGTTCCTGATTCTAGCTGGTTCACAAGATCCATAACCACATGCTCATACCCGACCGACAAACATAAAGACATCATGAAAGCTCAAGTACATGTTTCAAGACTTCCGCTACTCTGATACCACACATCTTTCTAGAAGTGTCGAAGTGTTAAAGTTAAAGAATTTCAAGAAAGATGCAACATTAAAGCTTTTCAAGAATGGTATGAGCATGTCGGTCTAGAAGTCGCAAGTCCATAAGATGGCAAAGTTACAAGATGGCGTAGAGATTGTGCTTGGTTGATGATCTCAAGATGCTCAAGATCACAATGTCAAATACAAGTTCAAGGAACAAGCTCAATCCAAGAAGTCAATGATCACTACAACATATTCACAAGAGAAAGTCAAGAGTACGAGCTAAAGACTAAGGATAAAGCATAGTATGCTAGGTTTAAAGTTTGTAAATTGGAGTGACCTCCCTTAGGGGGAGATTGTTGGAAACACGAAAAGTGTCGGTCACTTCCAAAGTTGTAACAAGTCTTAGCTCATAGTTAGTATAAGGATTAGATTAGTAATCTAGTCCGGCCCAAGGCCCATGGGTGGCCCAACTCCAGCCCATGGCCGGCCAAATGTAGTATAAATACACCCTCTCCTAGTCTTGGAGAGGGTTGGTTGTTCCATTTGTTTTCCATTCATTTCATTAATACATCATCCATATTCCATCCAAGTTTCTCTAACAATCCAACCCACATCTCACTTATTGTTCTTGGTTGATCTTAAGATTACTAGTATTTTTCACTGTAGACCGTTGAACGATCTAATCGACCAAAATACTCCGCGAAAAGCCGACGAAAAGAAACGAGCAGATGCTCAAAAACCAATGACAAATAATCCACATATTCGAAATCGCTTCAATATATATATATATATATATATATATATATATATGTATGTATGTATTTACTAAATACTTGTTAATTTAGATAAAATAATGATATTCATTATTTTTCTGTTTTATTGTCGAGCTAATAGGGTACACCGTCTTATCATAAATTTTTCAAGTAAAATAACCATATTTTATTAATTTATTAAAAACTTTGTTTAGCAAAAACCTCTAAGAATATAATTCTGCCAAAAATTCGGCATGACCCGTACGTCTTTACGACTTTTCCCAAGGTCTTAAACCTTAATCCAAAATACTTTTCACAAATCTGACATTTTCCAAAAACATCAATATTTTCAACATAAGTTATCAAACCGGAACCAAATAATCTTTTTACATTCGACCACTCCAACAAAAATCCCTCTTAATCCAACTCAATCCATTAGTCCCTTTATTTCACATTGGATCTCAAGGCCCATTATGGTTTTAAGTACATATCTTGATATCATAATTTAATTCATATCCATTTTTCATAACCCAAAATATGCACCAAGACCCAATGGACCTTAAGTCCATTAAGCCAAATCAAAACTATCACTATTTAAAATATATATATTTAAAATATGTCTTTTCAAATATATCTTTTTACATAGCTCGAAAATCCAATAAGCGATAAGCTTAATATAAAATCCAAAGTCCAAATAAGCTATATGCTTAATATATATGTAGGCCGAAAAGAATAAGCCATAACCACATTTTAACTATAAGCTCACATATAAGCCGAAACTAGATAAGCTCGAAACTAGAAAACCAATAATCAATAAGTCAAAACCAATTGACCAAAACCTAATAAGCTCATAATCGAATAAGCTAAATCTCAAATAAGCCAAATGTCAAGTGGACTGAGCCCCCTTGTGAACCACAACCGAAACCAACTAGACCCTTGGTGGGTCGGACCAACCAAACACACCCATAATGGGCCGAACTCAACCAAACGGACCCTCGTGGGCCTTGCCAAAACAAACGAACCCTTGATGGGCCTAAACAAACTAAACGGACCCACGGTTAGGCTTATACGAACCAAACGGACCCACGGTTGGGCCTCGGTTAGCCAACCGAGCCCATGCCGTGTCCACACCGAACCCAACGAACCAACCCAACAGGCCAAGCCCATGTTGGAAGCCAAACGAAACTGAATAAGCACTATGAGCTTATTAAATAAGCCATGAGCTCGAAAAATAGTCACTCTTGCAAAAGAAAAATTACCACAACAACCATAATGATCAAACTCAAAACCCTTATTATTTTGTTTATATGTGGCGCGAACAAACACCCCTTTTTAAACATCAAGATTTAATCTTTTTGACGATCAACTTGTACAGCTAGTATTAGCATACCATAAAAAGCTTAGAAGTACAATAAAAATTTAGTTTTAGAAAAACATACAAAACGATGAGTTTGGTTCGAGTTTTGGACGCGAAGAAGATGACCAAAAACCTTATGAAATATCTTGTGTTCAACCAATAACAACCCACTATCAATTCTTATAACCCCGTTCTTGATAAATCTTCAAAAATCAAAGTGTATGTGTGTGTTGTGTTCGTCAAACCCACAAGGAGCAAGGGAGAGGATTTTTTTTGCTTTCAAATTTTTGGAAGGTGCATGTATGTGAAAATGAGGTGAATAAAAGCTTATATGTGTACAAAGGGTGGACAACTTGGCTAAAATTTAGCCTTGTTGTTCCCTTTGCTAGCACACGCCTACATGGCATCCAAGGGAAGGCTTCGGGTTTAACTTTTCGTGTTGGGATCACTTAAAACCAATTTTTCATATCTGTAAAACGTCAACCAAGCTTAGTTATCATTTTTATTGTGTTCGAAATCATTTTTCCATAAACCTAACTTATTCATATGACACCTATCACTTTAGATTGCTCAAAAATCCATTTGAGCCATTGCAGGCCGACCCCGGACCGAAAAATACCAAATTTTAACAAAACTCAATCGAACCGTACTCATCAATTTAAAAACACTTCCAACCTCAAAATATAATTTGACAACTCGCATTTGACCAAAATTTAACATTTTTATGACTGTCACAACTCGTTATCGAAATTCGCAGAAACAACCGTTTTTCAAACAACTTTAAATCTCACACTCATGATTTATACTTAAAATCAACGTTATTCAATATTATGAATTTATTAAATAAATAAATCCACTAACACATTCCCAACTTCATAAATTTCCACATTTAAATAAACTGTTGTGCCGGTATGCGCTGTGTGACGAGTTTTCGCAAATCACGAGAAAACTTCCCGGAAAGCACAGAAAACTTCAAAACCTCTCTAAAATAGGAAAACAATTCATAAATGATTCACCTATGAACTCAATACTCCATCCAACTCCCGGTTATACCGAAACCGCTTTTATACAAAATAGTCAACAGAAGTCAACTTTTCAGCTTTCATCACGAAAACTGTCAAGATCAAAAGACTTCAAATACAAAACTACAATATTTTATAATACTTAACCCTAGGAATATTACCGGTTATCACAAATTATAAGACGAAAAACAAGTAAACCCATTTCTTTAATTTCGTATATTCACAACCATTTTCGAAGCTGTCAAGAAAGCACTCGGCTTCAAGATCAATCTATTTGGTCTCGGGTAGATTTTTAATTGGTTTTATGTTTGTGTGTCTTTTAAATCAAAACAAAGAAATAACTATAACCCAATTGTTATAATTTATTCTTTAATTTTGTATATTGAAAGAAGCATAGCTTCATATAGATCAATGATGGGTTTTGTTCCAAAAGATAGGATCTTTAAGATATTTGTTATTCTTGAACAATCTGAGATCAATTTTGTTTTATTGTTTGAGTCTTAGATGAGGATTGGAGGAGGGTTAATGATTTGTGATGATAGGAATAGGATTAGTATGATTGGATTTGTTGTGTATTATGACGATGGTGGTTAGGTTTAGATCTTGTGGAGATCGTTTAACCCATCTAGGATATGTTTTACAGATAACTTATATACACAGCAGAATAATAAAGAACAATAAGTTATCAAACAAGGTTTTACCAAACAATCCAGTCCTAATATTATTTGATCAAGATAATACGGTTACATCAACAAACTGTAACAGGAATCATAAGATTCTTAAGGCTACACCACTTATGTTAGCATCTACTTCATGTTATACAACTACAAAAACTAACTCTAAACCCTAGGCATCTTTATTAGGGATGATGCCTAGACACACACACACCTTTTAGTGTTTACATCTTTCTCTTGTGCACACTCTAAACAATGTCTATGGATCTCTTTATATAGAGAGTCCATAAGACTTACAAGGAAACTAATTAAAACATTCATAAAGGAATTCTAATTGTATTATGAAATTTTCTTCTTTCCTAATAACTATCTTTGACTCATTAAAGCACGTTGACCAAGAATTCTTGGTATTGGATTTGTTGTTGATTGTGACTAGGATGTTGTTAACTGTTGTTTATGTTGTTGTTATGTTTTTTATTCGAGTCTGCTTATTCTCATTCATCATTTTTGTTTTCTTTTCATTTGGCTTTTGACTCGGTAATGACCGGTTTGAACTGACTCTGTTGAGTCGACTCAGTCAACTCAATAACTACTGAGTTGACTTGGTTTGATTGGGTGATTAATTCGCCTTGGTCATGGTGGATTAATTCGCCTCTGAGTGAGTCTTAATTCGCCTCTAAGTGAGTCTTAATTTTCCTCCCAGTTGAGTCTTAATTCTCCTCCCAAGTGAGTCTTAAATCGCCTCCAAGTGAGTCTTAATTCGCCTCCCAAGTGAGTCTTAATTCGCCTTCCAAGTGAGTCTTAATTCGCCTCCTTCTGGAGGATTAATTTGCCTCTGTACTTTGTCTTTTTGCAAAAAACCCAAAAACTCAGATCCACCAAAATAGAAAATGTGTCTCCTTTCTTGTTCAAACCGTATGGACCACAAAGAGGTGAAGCCAACCCAGAAAAGAAAACTATCATAATAAGAACTAGACTAATAAGCTGTTAAGCCAAAGAAATAAGCTCTAAAAACTCGAATAAGCATATTTACCATGAGAATAATCCACGAAAAAAATACAAAAATAAGCAGATAAGCACTAGAATAAGACACAAATCAAAAATCATTCATGTTTCTCTTCCTTTATAAGACCAGAAAAAAATACAACTTTGACGATAGACTTATTACAGATTTAAGGACATTTGGACTTAAAAATCAATAAAACTGCAATAACTGTTAGGATCACGAAAAGTATCGGTCACTTCTATTATATCGTGTGATAGCTCATAAAGTAATATTTGGAAATTAGATAGGTTAGCTTAGGAAAAGCCCATGGAAAGCCCATGAACTTAGTCCATAGGCTGGCCCCTATCAAATGTATAAATACCCTCTTCACACATGGAGAGGGTGTTGGTTGGTTGTTTCTTTTCTTATAATCTAAGTGTGTATTGCTTGTTTACTTTCTCTCACTAGAAGCATCCTCCTAACCGCTTTCTCTCTCTAGATTTCTTCATAGTTCTTTGGTGTTATTAATTACATAAGTATTCTAAAATTGGTATCAAGAGCCATGGAGTGATTTTGCTTAGTTTTTGTGTTT
This sequence comes from Tanacetum coccineum, assembly GCA_026074375.1. Taxonomy (NCBI): domain Eukaryota; kingdom Viridiplantae; phylum Streptophyta; class Magnoliopsida; order Asterales; family Asteraceae; genus Tanacetum; species Tanacetum coccineum. Next base: position 16,007 of record BQNB010102938.1, on the reverse strand, counting down.
GTTTCTTGTTTTGTTTGTTTAAACTGTGCCTTTTTCTTCTTGTTCTTCTTATTTTCGAAGCTATATTGTACACTAAAAGATCATTTACATAGGTTAATCTGATCTAGTATCCTTGGATATAGGTGTACAAGCTTAGAATCAAAGAAAACATCAAATTTTTGTGTATTTTGTGTTCGAAAAGCTTGATAAAGTACAAATCTTGATTTTAAATTTTTAGCTTAAAAACCATAAAGTTTGCATTTTTAAGGAACCTATAGGCTTAGTAATACTAGTTGTACCAGAAATTTTGGGAAAAATGATCAAAATGAGTCTTTTTGTGTTTTTAAAACTTTGAGTTTCGGACTTATAGAAGGCTATTTAGCAATTGCATGTGAAGGTGAGTTAACAAGGTTTATTAGCAAGGCGATTTAGCAAGGTCCTAGTACAAGGTGATTTATTAGATTTTCTTTGCAAGTCGATTTAACAAGATTTCTTTGCAAGGCAATTTAACAAGCATTCAGTATAAGGCGATTTATCAACCTTCAGTGCAAGGCAAATTCGTAATTCCATAGCAAGGCGAATTGATAGTTTTCCAAGCCAAGGCGAATTAACAACTACCATCACAAGGCAAATTAGCAACTTTTTTAGTACAAGGCGAATTAACAAAGTTCCTTTGAAAGTCGTTTTAACAACTTCCCTTCACAAGGCGAATTAGCAACTTTCTTAGTACAAGGCGAATTAACAACGTTCCTTTTAAAGGAGATTTAACAACTTCCCTTTACAAGGTGATTTAACACATTCAAAAGGAAAATTAATTCACTTGAACTAAAGTTAAAAACTCAAATTTGCTAAAGTAACTTATACGGTTTATCTCTGTGATATGTAAAATCCCGTGAAACATTCACTTGTCTTCCCAGTTTTATCAAGAGTTGTAAAATCCCGTATAGTTTCTAGACTTACAAACACTCAAAATACTACTCACTAAAAACACAATTACTTTCAATCAACAAGTAATCTTATAACATCAAAGTAACAATGACTACCCTTGCTGAATACATGATACTTTCTGGTGCTGACAATCGTCCACCAATGTTGGACAAAGACCTGTATGATTCTTGGAAAAGTAGAATGGAACTATACATCCAAAACAGAGAGCACAGAAGAATGATACTTGAATTAGTTGAATATGGTCCACTCATTTGGCCTACGATTGAAGAAAATAGGGTGACAAGGACAAAGAAATATGCTTAATTGTCTGCTACAGAGAAACTTCAAGCTGATTGTGACATGAAGGCAATTAATATCATTCTTCAAGGTCTACCAACTGAAATCTATTCACTTTCCAATCATCACAGAGTTGCCAAGGATCTATGAGAAAAATTTCAACTTCTTATGCAAGGTACATCGTTGACAAAGCAGGAAAGGGAGTGTAAATTGTATGATGCATTTGATAAGTTTGCTCACATCAAGGGGAAATCACTTCATCAGTATTACTTGAGATTCACCTAACAGATCAATGACATGAACATTTACAACATGAAACTGGAGCAATTTCAAGTTAATACCAAGTTCTTAAACAGTCTTCCACTTGAATGGAGTAAGTTTGTGACTAATGTTAAGCTTCTAAAAGATTTGCATACTACCAACTTTGATTAGATTTATTCCTATGTTGAACAACATGAGCTCTATGCAAATGAAGTTCGTTTTATGTGTGAACGCAATCAAGATCCACTTGCACTAGTTGTGAATCATCAAAGGACACCACCTCACTTCAACACTTATCAGTCTTCATACAACAATTCTCAGTTTCAACAACAGTTTTTACCATCTCAGTTTCATCAATATGGATCAACTCATCCCACACAACATTACTCAACTACTTATCCATCCACACCACATTCAATCACTTATCCATCAGCACCGTATCCACATGCTTACTCATCAACTGTTCATCAAGACGCTTATCCACAACCACAATATGTTTCTCAAATTGAATATATTGTCTCCACGGTTAATCAACAGACACACCTTGTTGAATTTCCTTAAATAGACTCCGGTCTAGCAGTTCCTATGTTTAAGCAAGGAGGTGGCATCAAAATGATGTCATTTATGTCTACTATCGTCACATCTTGTTTCCCATCTACCAACAATCTGCTAAGAAACTCATCCAACCCGAGACAACAAGCAACTATTCATGATGGAAGAGTGACTGTTCAACGACTTCAGGGGAGACAAAATTCTTATTCTGCTGGTACTTCAGGAACAAGAGCTAATACTTCAGGAACAAGAGGGAATTATTCAGGTCAACAAAGGATTGTGAAGTGTTTTAACTACCACGAGGAAGGTCATATGGCAAGACAGTGTCTAAAGCTAAAGAGGAAAAGGGATGCTATGTGGTTCAGGGAAAAAGTTCTATTGGTTGAAGCTCAAGAAAATGGTAAAGTTCTCTCTGAGGAAGACTTGGAATTCTTGGCAGATCTTGGTATTGCAGAAGGTCCTGTTACACAGTCAGTCATCACACACGATGCAACTTATCAAGCAGATGATTTGGATGCATATAATTCTGACTGTGATGAGATCTCTACAGCCAAAGCAGTTCTTATGGCCAATTTGTCTAGTTACGGATCAGATGTTCTCTCTGAGGTACCAATCTCTGACAACACTCATAATGATATGCTAAATAAAAGTGTGCAAGAGATGTCGTATTCTGAACCTTCTCATTTTGTGGAACATTCAGAGAATGAGATACATAGTGATAGTAATATCATTCCATACTCTCAGTATCTGATTGAATCACAAACTGCAGCTGTTCAGGATACAAATTCTTCTGCACAACAAGATGCCTTGATATTATCTGTGTTTGAACAACTGTCAAATCAAGTAACTAACTGTAACAAGGTCAATAATGACAATATAATTGCCAATGAAACCTTATCTGCTGAGCTTGAAAGATACAAAGAACAGGTAAAATTGCTAGAAGAAAGACAAAATGTGGATTTAGGTACTCGAGAAAAGCTTATAATAGATGATATAATTCGGGAGAAAAATGCACAGTTTGCGGATTTTGAAAAAGAAATTAACAATCTTAAACAAACTCTTTCTGAACAATCAAAGGAAAAGGAATTGTTAACAAAAACATTTAATGTTTTCAAAAACGAATCCAAGGAAAAAGAAGCTAAGAATATTGATACAGAAATTGCTTTGGAAAAGAAAGTTAAAGAACTGGACAACATTGTTTGTAAAATGGGTCAATCCGCGCAAACTGTGCATATGCTCACGAAACCACAAGTTTTCTATGATAACAACCTGAAACAAGCTCTTGGTTTTCAAAATCCTTTCTATCTTAAGAAAGCTCAGCAGATTAGGCCAATGCTTTATGATGGTAATGTTATTGCTAAGGAAACCAATGTGATTTCAATTGCTGATTCTGAAGAGACTTTGATGCTTGAAGAAGAGAGTCGATCCAAAATGCTTTTAAAACAAAGTGATCCAATGGTCTTAGAAAAGAAAGTTAACACTAAACCAATTAATTATGCTGAGTTAAATCGATTATCTAAAGATTTTGGTAAACGTTTTGTCCCACAACGAGAACTGTTTCGCCTGTCAAAATTGAGGCTCCTCGGGAACTTCCTAAGGTAAGCCTGGTTAATACAAGCCTTAAAAAGCTTAAATACCATCTTGGCCAATTTGACAATGTGGTGAAAAAGCGAATTACACTCAATGCTTTAACAGAAAGGAAATGGGAGTTTGAACACACTAAAGCTCTTTTTATAAAAAAAATTCCATTTTTAAAGACCTTAAAAGACATATTTAATGTTTTTGATAAAGATCTTTTAAATGAGGTAACGGAAGTACAAACAGTTTTTAACCAGATGGAAGCTGCTGTTCAACAGTATTTTGTAGACAAACAGTGCTTTGAAATTCAAAAGAAATAATTTTTGATTGAAAACGATCGACTCTTGGATCAAATCATTTCTCAAGATATTGTGAATATTGTTGTGAATTCTTCTGTGGATATGAATACTTCTGTGAATGTGAATTCTTCTGTTGCTATGAATGATTCTGTGAATTATGTTGAAAATTGCAACAAGTGTCTGGAACTTGAAGCTGAGCTTATCAAACAACACAACATGGTTGAAAAAGATGAGTATAATAGACTTTCGAAAAGCTTTTCTAAACTTGAACAACACTGCATTTCTCTTGAACTTGCAATGCAACTCAATAAAGAAATTTTTCAAAAGAATAACACATCTGTGAACCAAACTGAACCTACATTTGATCACTTGTTTGAATTGAACAATTTAAAAGCTGAGCTTCAAGCAAAAGACACAACAATTGAGAAGTTAAAGGCAAACATTAAACGTTTGAATAAAACTTCCACCACAAATAGTGTGAAAAAGGACATAGATGAGATTGAGACCATAAACATAGAACTGGAACATAGGGTGGCAAAACTAATTGCTGAAAATGAGCATTTGAAAAAGACTTATAAACAACTCTATGATTCAATTAAAACATCACGTGTACGTTCTAAACAACATGCTGAATCTTTGGTTAATCAATTAAATCAAAAGTCTCTTAAAATTACTGATATAAATGCTCAACTTCAAGAAAAGGTTTTTGTCATAACAACATTATAAAATGATCTTAGAAAATTCAAAGGAATGGACATAGTTGACAATGTTACCCAAGTGTCAAATGCTACCACTATTACTTCAGGATTGTATAAGCTTGGACCCATTAACCTTGGCTACCTAAGGATAAGAATAGTAATAGGTGAAAACTTACATAGACTACATTTAAAGCACACTACGGAACAAGCTGCTATTCTTAGGGAGATAGTTAAACATGCCAAATCGCTAAACCCTTTTAGATAGTGCATCTTACTCTGCCTGTAAGTAATATTAAAGCTGATTCAAGAGTTGCTAGGATTAATAGTAGCAAGATACATTCCCTATAACAACAACCCTAGTGAGAAAATAGTTTGCTGTCAACGCCTATCAACAAAAAGAAAATAGATAGGTTTGTTGAACCCGTCTTATCATCAAGCAAATCCCAAAAACAGTTATGCTCTTCCCAAACAAAGAGCAAATAGACCACTAATAATTTTGTGTCAACTTCTACAGAATTAAGCATGTTCGACTAAATCTAAACATGTCCAAGTCTACAGACAATACAAAGCATGATAGGAACCTGCGGATTTTTTAACACCCTCAAATTTTTCACGCATGGAATCAACAGTTCTTGGTGGGTGTTAATTTATCACACACAATCGATATACGAATATAAAGCACGACTCGAAAAGAGACGTAATACAATATAGTTATCCATTCCTTGAAATCATAGTACATATTGATCACAATATCGTCAACCATAAAAACAGTAAGTTAATTAAAGACATAAATAAATGTTTATTGTGTGTAGAATGGGAACAGGAGATGACAGAGATTATGAAAAGGGCAAAGGTTATTGCGGGCACGGTACTCCTCACCATATGGGGAGTGGGTCCATGTGTGCCATCATCCTGAGTGCACGAGAGACTGATGAGTATAAAAGAGGTGCTGCATCGCATCTGGGTGAGCAAGCGGAGTGACAGAGAAACTGGGATGTGATGCTGAACATTAGAGTTGTACATCATGTGTAACTGAGGGGGGAACGTCTTCTGATAATACACCTCTACTATATCATGTATATTCATATCCGCCTACTTACGACTCTGAAAGCTAGGCTCGTATTATAGCATGCACGATCAGCTACATAGTACATACTATTGAGCACTGAGAAATAGCTCTAAGGCTTATGATCCCATAAACGATAATGGGTGGTGGGGGATGGTGGTTGGGGTTGTTTGGGGTGTGGGGGGATAAATTGCCCCCAGTTTAGGTATCTTTGCCTCATACCTTACTAACGATCCTCGATACACATATGTTCCGAACATTAGTGTCCCGCAATGGTGATGCATCCCAAGACACGCGAACTGATTTTCAATCCCACATATCTATTATTGTAATAGCGCCTACCCATCAGTACTAGTTAATAGTTCATTGAAATTTGGGGCTCTTGGCAAATGGTACTCTCATGGCAATCAGATGATAATTCGTGAAGGTATGCGCCAAGGCATACCTAACAGACAATTTTGATTTCCATTTTGTAAAACTGCGTCCCATGTATCTCGGACACACGCGGGGGGGGAGTGTGATATAAAGACGAAGGCATAGAGGAGAAATTTTTAGAGCGACGATGTGCTGACAAGGTGCTATAAACCTCACCGTGTAGGTGTGCAGAATGAGTAGAGCGGCGAGGCGCTGGAAACGGCAAAGGCAATACAGGGAGTGCAAAGAGAGAGATAGGAGCGAGAGAGGGCGTACACGTCTCTGGGCGTGCCCTAAGGAAGGTAGAGGTACGTGTTTATCGCGGAGTTGGTGTCGGAACAGAGGGAATTTACATGCACTTGTACTTAAGAAACATGTACCTGAACTACAACAAAGATACAACAACTCTGATGAAGCATCCGTCGACGTCCATGACAGACGTAGGAAGTGAGAGATCTGTTCAATCCTAGATAATCGTCGATACGACCTTCTACGATAGGTTTGGCTCATGCTCATTAATACGCTTGCTAGCTACATTTTTCTCATGAAATTTTATCAGGTTTACTAGTCGCTTTGACGACGCCTAAAGAAATAACCAAATACTACAACGCATCCCGCACCAATTACTCCCTTCCATAACTCCATATGTTTGTATCTAATAAGGGTACTGCTCTCTGTATCTATTGCATATCATATAATTTTCTCTTGAAAATCCTCGTATGTCTAACCATTTTAGAAATATTCAATAATACCAATAATCGAAAACGGGGTCTGCTAAACCTTGCCTAAAGTTGACATGAGCTGCCCCTCTTAAACTTCTAGAAAAAATTTGGGGAGCAAAATTACAGTAGCTCACATATATCATGGACATTCTCCAGTACAAATTTCGTAGAAAAATATTAATTTTTGACCCGCCTTCTCACTACATCTTTACAGTCCAGTTTCTGACTCTAAAACTTAGTTTTGATAACTTGTTTTGCAACTCACTTTTGACTCACTTGCATGTACTAAAAATCAATAAGGCCTGAACCATTGGAAAGTAGGTTCGATGAATTTAGTTTTAGGGCACCAAAAAATCCAGAAAAGCTTTTAGAATGACCAAGTTATGGTACGCGCAAGTCGACTCAAAATTCTGCATAAAAATGCCTAGTGCAGAATTTTACAATTCCGCTTTCCAAACTTCTATCAGGCATATCTTACTCGCTTTTAAGAGTTATCGGACGCGCTAACTAGCGCCACAAAGCTAGGGACATAACCTATCATAATCCTAAATTAAAACTCAGCTGGTCACATCACAATTTCGCCGACAAGAGCCTAAACTTTGTGATCTAAATAGGGGTTCTATAACACCTTCAAATCACCAATATTTCGCATCAACAACAATTCAAATATGCTCAAACTAACCTATTAATCATGTTAATCATCCTAAACTGTCTCATCTCTCAAAAACGCAACATGCATGAACTTTAATGGATTTTGACATACAATCTAATACATGCATGGATATATATATATAAAATATAATGAAATATATATATATATTATTCTTAATTATTCACACATCATAAAAATCATCTCATAACAACAATCAATCCACCAACCCCAAGTTTCACAAGTTCTTGATTTTTTTTCTTGATTTTTGATTCAACAGTTTTTGATCTAATTGAGGGTAATTGGTATTGCAAGGGTGTAATAAAAAGTGTGTAAACAAGGTTTGGTGGAACAAAAATCGAGTTTTGATCATTGCTTTGAGGGTTCGAGTATTCGACCAAACTCAAAACCCACAAGGGTTTGATGTATTGATGAATTTCTTCATATTTTATGGGGGGGGGGGGGGGGGGGGGGGGAGGGGGGGGAGGGGATTCTGGGGGAGGGGCAGTGGTGTGATGGGTGGGGGTGGTGGGGTGAGGGATGATAGAGGGGAGGGGGGGGCGCAGGTGGGGTATGGGGGGGGGTGGTTAACAAGATTTTTATGTCGGGAATCCATTGAAGTTCATGCATATTGCGTTTTTTAGAGATGGGATAGTTTAGGATGATTAACATGATTAATAGGTTAGTTTGAGCATATTAAAATTGTTGTTGATGCGAAATATTGGTGATTTGAAGGTGTTATAGAACCCCTATTTTAGACAAAACAGTTTAGAGATTCTTGTCGGGGGCGATAAGTGGGGTCAACCAACTGAGTTTTTGATTTTCGGATTATGATAGGTTATGGGTCCGAAGCTTCGTGGCTCTAGTTCGCCGGCGTACCTGATACTCTTAAAACGAGTAAGAATGCCCGGATATGAAGTTGGAAAGCGAAATTGTAAAATTCAGCACTAGCATTTTTATGCAAATTTTGAGTCGACTTGCGCATATACCATAACTTGGTCATATCTAGAAAGATGTTCTTATTTTCCAGTGCCTAAAACTAAAATCATCAAACCTACATTCCAATGGTTTCACCCTAATTGATTTTCATTACCTTGTCAATGAGACAAAATACGTGCAAAACAAGTTTTGTCAAAACTGATTTTCGAGTATGAAACTAGAACTGTATAGATGTATGTTAGCACGCGGTTACAAAATTACGTATACTTACTCAATAATTCTCATCTCATATATATACATAAACAGTAGCAGGACAACATTATATGTTATTATACTACATCCTAGTAAATTCTATCTACTCTCTCAGATTTTTTCTGAAAGGATATAATCACAGTGGGAAGGAACTTACATCATGAAAGAACTGTCGGCACATAAAGGCCTAACTTATCTCACTACAGAATACATCCTGTATATTCACCTTATATCCTATGTCATAGTCATACTATAAGCCCCAATCATGGCTACAAAAACAATATTTCAAATCTAGGACAACCAAAAACCATATACGTGAATAGTAGGTACAAATTAAACATAGCCTACATGATTCCAAAATTAGTCCAATTTCGTAGACTTAATCCCCGCATAAACCTATACTATCTCAGAGAGGTCGTAATTTCTTGGGTTTGGTAGAATGGAATGGTCATCACATGCAAACTTTGGCAAGGTTCCAGCAGACCCCGTTTCAGACTTATTGTATTGTTGAATTTTTGAAAAATGGTTAGACATACTAGAAATTTTTAGGAAAAATGTAGTAACTTCTCAATGCATATAAGAGTCTAGGAATGGAAGATGGGCCACTGTTGTGGTCATTTGGTATTTCTTTAGGCGTCGTCAAGTGACTAGTAAAACCGATAAAATTTCAGAAAATGTAAGTAGCAAGACTATTAGTGGTATTCATTCATGGTTCTTCAACATAAGATTTCTTACATGTCGGCATATGTATTATCATATATGTTTTCAATTTATGCATTTCTAAGTAAGTATAATTCCTAATACACGAACCGTTAATATTTTAGGTCGCTATTGAGTTTTCGGCATCTATCTTTCTTTGTTGATTTCTCATTTGCTACTTCTACATACGGTGAGTTTATAGCCTCGCCTTTATAAATTTTAAATGTTTTCATAAACCTCGCGAGGGAGATACATGCTAGTTTTACAAAATGGAACACAAGTTGTTTTCGGTATGCTAGACCTGAATATATATCTTGATTGCATGAGTACCATTTGCTAAGAGACCCTAATTTCGTAAACCGTCAACTACCTATGATGGGTAGCCGCTGTTACAATTAATAGGTCTATGGGCTTGACAACCCAGTTCGGTGTTTGGGGATGCATCCATTGCGGGAACACCCAATGTTCAGACATATTGTACCGAGATGTTAGCAGGTATGAGGCAAAGATACCTAACCTGGGGGCAATATTATTGAATATATCTTAAATGATCTTTATTAGTCGATGGGATCGGAGGTGTTACGACACAATGACATAATTCCTACTAGCTTGTTTAGCACGACCAAATTATTCATGATTATATATTAACTTGTGTCTAACTTTATTCATCAAACTCTATGAATTCACTCAACGTTTTCGTTGACTTTTAGCATGTTTTATCTTCGTTAATCAAGGATGATGACATGCCATCTACAAGAAGTAGTTGTGCAAACATTTTCATAAAATTATACTTAGTTACCATTCTCCCAAAAACTTTTATGATCTATGTCTTTTAAAACTTATGATTTTATGTTGATATATCTTTGTGACAACTATGTTACTCTTATTTCCAGATTGAACTAATGTTTTATAACGTCTCTTTTCGAGTCGTTCTTTATATTCTTATGTGATTGTACTATGACTTAACACCCAAACTGTTGGTTCCGCTACGTGAAAATTTGGGGGTGTTAAAAGATTTCAAGTAGTACCCAGAAGACGAATAAAGTAGAAGACCACTCTAGGATTGTTAAGTCTTGTTTGAATAAACCGAATTGTGTTGTTGAACCATCTGGAAATGCAAATGTGTAGCATTCCAAATTAAACACAAATTTGGAGCTAATGTTCATTAAATATAATAGTTCTATGTTTGATGCTAGACATGAATTATGCTTTCTTGAATTTGTTTCTGATTTGAATGCGAGTTCCAAATCTAAGTCTGTTAAGAAAGCTAAAAAGAAAGAAGAATGGAAACCTACAGGAAAAGTGTTTACTAAAATTAGATATAGCTGTGAGACCAAGGAGACTTCGCACTTTAGTTTGGAATGCGTGCCCTTAAACTAGGATTACCGCACTAATAAAGAGCCTCTAGGGACCCATTACCTCTTAGAAGTAGTTGACACAAGAATCTATAGTAACATAAGTTTTTTAGTACTAGGGAGACCTATGAAACCTAAAGATAATGGTTCTAATAAGCAAACCTTAAGATTGCAAAAGGCTATGATTTCTAACAAAACGGAACCGGTAACATCGTGGGGACCAATACTTCAGTTACTCCATCTTCTTATTCTTTTTCGATCTCAGGTTGTCTAAATTGTTTTGTGGTATTTGAACTCTAGATCTCAAAAAAGCAACAATATAGAGATCCATCTCACTCACCAATTTTTTGTTCACGAAGTTTCTTGATACGTCAAGTTTGGTAATAGACCCAGAATTTCAAAAGATTATAGTATGGTGATTATCAGATAGGTAATATCGGCAATTTCAAGGTTTAATTTGGAAGGGACTAGGACAACAATCTATTCTCTGATTGGTCAATTTTGGCGACTCAGATCTTGAAGTAGCTTTCAGAAACACAAGGCTTTGTTCGTAATCTGGAAGGTGTTGATTTACTCTCAAGATCTCAGGAAACCAATCTTTATACATTATCAATTAGGGATATGATGTATCTTCTCTAATTGTCACTTGTCCAAAGCCTCAAAACAGCAAATCCTGGTTTATGGCACTGCTGTATTGTCACATTTGAACTTTGGTGCTATTAATCATTTAGCTAAAAATGGTCTCGTACGAGGTCTTCCCAAATTAAAATTTGAAAAAGATCATCTATGTTCTGCATGTGCAATGGGAAAAAGCAAGAAACAATCACATAAACCTAAATCTGAAGACACCAATCAAGAAAAACTATATCTTCTTGCATCATTGGATCTTTATGGGCCCAATGCGTGTTGACAAGTACAAAGAATAGAAAAAATACATCCTCGTCAGTTGTGGATGATTACTCTCACGTTCACATGGGTAGAAATTTTGCGTAATCATCAAAAGAATGAAGCTCCTGATTTCATAATCAAGTTTCTGAAAATGATACAAGTCAGATTGAATGCAACTGTCATGAACATTCGTACAGATAATGGAACCGAGTTTGTTAATCAAACTCTGCGTAGATATTATGTAGAGATGTTGGTAATTCTTATAAACATCGGATTGTAAGCGAATCTCCACAACAGATGTGTCGATGAAAGGCGAAATCTGACTCTTGTTGAAGCCACGTCGAACAATGTTAAGCTACAAAAGCTCCTTTATTTCTATGGGGCCCGAGGCAGTCGCTAACCTAACAAGTTCAGTTAACCCAAAACTGATCCATTATACGGCATCGCCATGGAAAAACTCCTTATGAGCTCTTACATGACAGAAAACCCAATCTATCATACGCTTCCAAGCTTTTTGAGAGGCACTTTGCTAGACGTAAACAATAGATAGGTGAGGATTTGGGCGAACTTCAAGCTAAAGCTGATATAGGCATTTTCATTGGATATGCACCCAATAAGAAAGCTTACCGTATTTACAACTGACATACCCAAAAAATCATTGAAACTATCCATGTCGATTTTGATGAGCTGACGACAATGGCTTTCTGAACACACGATTTAGGACCCGGACTTCAAAATTATGACTCCTGCAACATATCCCAGGTTTCAGGACTCGTTACAAACCCTATTCCTCAACAACCTTGCAATCCACCAATAAGAGATGATTGGGAATGTATTGTTTCCAACCTATTTTGTACTGAATACGTTAGAAAATCCAAAAAAGTGTCGTCACGTCAATATTAATTAGTCATAGCTAGGTGCTATTGTTTTAAGTTAAGTTAGAAAAGCTAACCAGCCAAAGTTACATTGTAAGCCCATAGACCACAAGCCCATGGACTGTTAGCTAGGCATATAAAACCACCATTTCATTGCTTAGAAGGGTGTTTTGTTCATAAATTTGTCACTATTTTTTACTTAAGCTAATATTACTATTTATCATTTTTACTTTCTCTCACTCAAAGATGTTCAACCAACCACATCTCTCTCTCTAAAACTCTAAGTGAATCAAGCCATACTTTGTAAGATGATTCAATAATTATATCTAAGAGCCATGTGTGTTAGTGTAGGTACTTGTGTGTGTTTTTATCTACTCCCCCCCCGTTGGTCTAGTGTTTTGGGTTCAAATCCTATTCAAAAAGTTGGTTGTTCACTTTTAAGGTTTAAAAACCATAAAGATGCATAACTTTCGTTTCTTATTTTTCATAGTATAAGACTAGAAGTACAAGAAAATCTTCAAAACCAAAAAAATATCATTTTTTTGAGAGTCTTTTTGGTTTAAAAGAGGGAATTGTACCAAGAATCTTGATTTCAATAATTTTCATGTCAAAAAAGGTAGTGTTATTTAAGTCATAATAGTCTTAGATATATAAGAATACAAGAAAAATCAGGTAAAAAATGTTAAAAAGAAGAGTTCTTTATTTAAAGATTTTTTGGGATTTTTGAGTTTCGAAGTTTTTTTGGTCAGGCGATTTATACATATCTACATGCGATATATACACATCCAATTACTCAGGCGATTTATACAATCTAATATACACAAGGCGATTATACAATCGAAAATTTGCTCATGCTGATTTATACACTGCTTATTGCTAAAGGCGATTATATACAATCAGAATTGAAAATTAAAGGCGATTATACACTACTATATAATTGGTGAAAGGCTATTTCTATACACTCTGTTTAACAAAGGCGATTTATAAATCCACATTGATGAAAGCTATTTATGACATTAGTTAACAAATTTGATTTAATACATTCCTTTTGTAAATGTGAACATATAACGTTTTGCTATGGGATGATTTAATACATTTTTTCAAGGAAGAACTATACACGATTGTTAGGTGAATTATACGGTTGTTCTTTGAATATTTTAAAATCCCGTGAATATTCAATTTCTCAGTTTTATCAAGAATTGTAAAATCCCGTGTATTCTAAAAGACTCAGACCTCATTAATCAAAACTTACTTTAACACAACAACCTCCAATCACTGTTCGATCATTTTAATCTTATCACATTGAAATGGATCCAATGATTTCACTTGGACAAACGACAACCTCTGTGATTTACAATGATACTCTTCGAGTGCCGACAATCGAACCACTTCGATCCATGTATTCCAAAGACCTTTCAGCTATTTCCCCCCCTTAGAAGAGTAGAATGGGAATATACATGCAAAATAAAGAACACAGGAAGAATGATACTTGAATCAGTAGAACATGGTCCATCTCATTTGCCTACATTGACAAGAGAACTGTGTGGAGCAGGACAGAAGAAATATGCTGAATTACTGCAGCTATGAAAATTCAAGAAGATTGATATTGACGAGCTACAAATATCATTCTTCAAGGTCTTCCTGCTAATATCTATTCACGTTAATCACACAGAGTTCTAAAGATTTATGGGAAGAATTCAATTACACTGATGCAAGAATATCTTTGACAAAGCATGTGGTGGGGAGCGGTAAAGGGGAAGATTGGTGAAGGGGGTTGGTACTATGCGAGGTGTTTATAGAGTTTAGGGCGGGTCAGCGGGGGGGGGGGGGGGGGGGGTATCGAAGGGAAGGATCAGACTTAGCGGGGGGGGCGTGATGGGTGCTGTGGATTTAGGGGTGGCGGTGCGAGGGCGTGAATGGAAGGTGACATGGGGGAAAATCTACAAGGATGAAGAATGGATCAATTGTCAGGGGGAGTTAATGACCAAGGGGGTGGGGGGGGATTATTTCTTAAACAGTCTTCCACCGATGAGAATGGAGGTAAGTTTATGACTGATGACAAGCTTGTTAGGAAGAGTTGCAGACTGCCTACGTTGATCAAGCTTCAATGCATATCTTAAAACAAAAACCAAATGAAATAAAAAAAAAAAAAAACTTCCCCATGCCAATGAAGTACCGTATTGATGAACGTGAGGGACGCGAATTAAGATGCATGGCGCGCAGAGCGGCGTATCTATCTAGGAGGCGAAGCAATTAGCAGATGACACCACCTCACTTCAACACTTATCAATCTTCTTACAACAATCCTCAACTTCAACAACAGTTTTTACCATTACAACAGTTTTCACCATCACAACATGCATCAATTCAACCTAATCAACATTACTTATCTCATTATCCATCACAAACTCAATTCAATCATTTCATCCAGATCGCGCGCACACTTGCAGTACGGGATGGCCGGGGGTCGGAAGAAGGGGCATTAAAGGGGTCCGAGAGGCGAGGGGGGCCGCTGAGGGGTGTTCCAGCGGGAGGGGCTTAATTCTTGAAAAAATACGAGTATAATATAGGTGAGGTTGAAGCATGGTGATGAGACAGGGGGGGTCGGTGGGGGGAGGGGGGGGTGTTTTCTTCTATGTTCCCGTGTTCTCTCAAGGAATTGATCCTATTGCCTGTCTCAATAAGGCAATGGCTTTTCTAACAGTTGTAGCTTCTTCAAGGTTCCCTTCAACCAACAATCAACTTAGAACTTCCTCTAATCTAAGAAACCAGGCCACTATTTAAGACGGTAGGGTTACAGTGCAACAAGTTCAAGGGAGGCAAGGACAAAGTTATGCTGGTACTGGCTATAAGGGTAATGCTACTAGTTCCGAGGGAAACAATACAAGCGAACATGCAAGGGTTGTTAAATGCTATAATTGCCAAGGTGAAGGACATATGGCGAGGCAATGCACTCAGCCTAAGAGACCAAGAACGCTGCATGGTTTAAGGAAAAGGCAATGTTGGCTGAAGCACTAGAATCCGGTCAAATTTTGGATGAAGAGGAACTCGCCTTTCTTGCAGATCCAGGCATTCCAGACGGTCAAGCTGCTCAGACAACCATTCCAAACAATGCTGCTTTTCAGACTAAGGATCTAGATGCTTATGATTCTGACTGTGATGATGTCTCGAATGTAAAGGCGGTTCTGATGGCCAATCTTTCCAACTATGGTTCTGATGTTATCTCAGAGGTACCTCATTTTGACCCCTATCAAAATGATATGGATAATCAAAGTGTGCATGCAATGCATGATTTTGAACAAACACCAGTTGTTGAATTTTACAATAATGAGATACATAGTGATACTAATTTGTATGCACAACAAGATTCAATGATTTTATCTGTGATTGAACAAATGTCAGAACAAATGATTAATCATGTAAATAATTAGGAAAAGGCCAATCAAGAAAAGAATAATGAATCTGTAACCGCTGAGCTTAAGAGATATAAAGAACGAGTCAAAACTTTTAAACAGAGACTTAATATTGATTTAAGCACTCGTGAAAAAATGATTGAT
>BQNB010102937.1:0-24136 GCA_026074375.1 Tanacetum coccineum | reverse complement strand
ACTTAATTGATACAGGAACCGTAGCCTAACAGATCCGTATTACACCTAATTCGGACCTAATCAAGGATCGTCCAACTTTGTATCAACAGTGGGTTTGGGGTCTTTGGTTTTTTTGCGGGTCGTTTCCTCGTCTTTTGCTCTTTGGGACTCGGTAGGTGGTTGTGATGGTGATTGTGAGGATTGTGTTTGTGCTTGTTCTTGTTGTTGTGGTTGTGATTGTTGAGGGTATTGTTGTGGATTTTGTTGTAGATTTTGAAATTAAGGGTTGATGCACCCGAATGGAAGTTCGGGCTTTACATTTATAATAACCCTAACTACATAGACTATTCCTACCCAATAAAGAGCGGTGTTGTGTAGTAGTGTATTGATTGGTAAGTACGAATGTCGACCCTAAGAATAATATGTATTCTCTAGTTGTCTAATTGAAATGACGATCTACATAAGAAAGCAATAAAAAGGAAAATTGCATTTTAGATCCACATGATCGTGTTTTAATAAACCTAAATTTTCTAAAATGATGTTACAATGGCAAACGACTAAGAGAGATGAACACATTTACCTAGTCAATATTCCCAGGTTCAATAATTATGATCTTACGTGCAATGTTTAATCACAATATTAGTAGAGGCATCTAAAATCATAACCAAACCTATGATTCCTGAGTGGAGTGAACCCACAAAGGGAATTGACCTTGTTCAGTTCACAGTCATTAAGGTTTCCAGCTAATCTGAGAGATATACCTATGTGTTTCCCATTAACACTTATGTGTTTCCTACTAACACCAATACTACAACTAGACATACCATAATACCAACTTACACCTTACTTTCTCTATACCCACACAAAAGACATGCCTTCTAATTATTTCCATATTTGTGAATACCAAATAGTAGACCTGCTTTATTTTCGCTTTTAGGTTCGTATTGTTGCGTTCGACGATGAAAACCAAAAGGAAGTATGTTCGTCGGTATGGCGATTTTTAGGCATGTAAGCAATCTTAAACAAACATTTGTCGGCTACAAATCAGCCTCGCCGCAACGCGCACATACATTCCTACTCGTTTGATCCTATGAGTTATGTTGGTGGGCTAGAACCCAAGGACTGGGTTAAAGTTGCTTGAGTCAATTAATGGGTTGGGCTTCTATCATCTCTATGAATAACACATGTAAGCTGGGCTTCTATCATCTCTATGAATAACACATGTAAGCTTGCAATGGATATGTTTATAGAGCTTGTGTTTATTTAAATGTTGAGCCTCAAGGAGAACCTTTTTAGTCAATTTGCTATAGGGTATTTACAGGATCGAAAAGCAAAATGTGGTGTTTTCACACAGGTGACAGGTGGTGAACAAGAAGAAGGCAAGCGTGAAAAAAAACTAATGCCGAGAAAGAAAGGGTTCGCAAAGCTTCATGGTCGTTTGGTTGGTAAGAAGTGTTGGTTGTTGTAGCCCAGATCAGGATGAAGATAATCAATAACCTAGCTAATTACCAAGATGGTTACCGGATATCCCTTGAAGTCGCGTAATCACTTTCCAAAGAAGATTATTTGACCCTTTTCCTAGGTATCACGAATATCTCCTTGGGATAAAACCAAGTGTTTGTTCTTGTTCTAGGCACAGATCAAGAACCTTGTGTTTCTATATGTTTTTATTTTGTGTGTGATTTTCCATGCAATTGTGATCCCTATTTATAGGGGATTTACTCGAAACCTATTTATGGAATTAATAAAAGATTAATAGCCAATTAATCTCTTCCAAAATTATCCTTCATATTTTAGGAATTAGTGATTTCATGACCAAATTAAATATGGTCAATTAATGCAGTCAAATCTGCCAATTAAATAGGCAAATAACCACTCATTTAATCAAACTACTAAAAGAGTCAGGGAAAATCCGTGACTTGATGGGTGTACACTCCGTACCTCCAAACCCATTTCCAAGTATGATCCGATTCCCACAATTGCACTAAATTTCCAACAATCCTCCCTAATTTAGTACAATTCCTTTGCATGAAAAATTGAACATTAAACAAAACAAGTGCATAAATGAAAATGTCATGAGGATTGAATTTCCATCTTATTAAATTATACGTTCAAATATTCGAGAATCAGGGTGTTCTAAGAATTAAACCCTTCGACCCATTTGAATATCTAAAGATAAAATACACACAAGTTTTCAAACACATAAGAAACTCCTGACATTATATAAGCCATGTGTCCATATCTAATTTATAAATATTGTAAGAGCCAAAGTCCATGCTTCCTAAAGCGGCAAAACCTCAACATTTACATAAGCGGTTCCTCTTTATTCATGCTCCTGCTAAGCACTTTTTCAAAGAAATTAACCATTGAGAAGTAAAGACTTCATTCTCCTTTTCAACAGGTTCTAAGCACATCCTTGGGATGATATGTAAATACATGTGCTTTAGTCTTCTGAACGTTCAGATTTCCACATTGAACTCAGCTACCAAGTTTCCTTAGTAGGGAGTTGGGTGTCCTAGCATTCAGCGACTTAGTTGGACTTTAATCTCATCCCTTCAGTAGACTTTATAACCAAGTCTCTAGCTAGCCCCTTCGTCAAGTGATCAGCTAAGTTTTGTTAAGACCTCACAAACTCTATAGATATCACCCCATTCGTGATAAGCTCACAAATCATGCTATGCCTGACACCTAAGTGTCTAGACTTCCCATTGTACATCTGGCTATAAGCCTTTGCTAATGTAGCAGCATTATCACAGCGGATAGAAATAGGTGCTATAGGTTTGAACCACAATGGAATCTTAAGGAATTGCTTCTTGGAAGCTCAAGAAATTGCTTCTTGGAAGCCCAAGAAATTGCACCACCAATATTCGAGTAAATTTTCATAGATGCTCTTCAGCCCTGATCCTTAGGAGATCCTGTAGCTACTCCTTCGTCTCTTAGGCTGAAATAAGAAAGAACACCGTTAGCTCGCCCCAGGTTTTGAATCCGAGTCCAAGTTCCGGCGTGAGAGTAAGTGTATGCTTGGTATAAGTTTAAGTAAGAGAAACTAGAGAGAGAATAAGGAGGAGTGTGTGTGTAAAACTTGCCCTCTTCATGTGTATGAAGATTTCATTATATACTACCTCGGCTTAGCTCCAAGACACGAGCATTGTGAAAGCTAAGCTGTCTCTTAGAGGCAGCATGTTAGTCGCTGCATGTATAAGACTTTGTCTTGTATGTCCAAGTTGTCTTCTAGGGGCAGCGTGTAAGTCACCTGCATGTATCAGACTTTGTCCTCGGGGTCAAAGTTGTCTTCATGCTCCAAGTACTGGTTGTGGACCAGACGTCTGTGATATTCGTACATCGTACGTCAGTCGTCAGTGTACTAGCTCCGATGGAGACAGTGCTGCTCCTTGCCTCCTAGGGAGACTAGCTACTCCTGACTGACTGCTCCTTGCTTTTTGAGGGGACTAGCTATTCTTGACTGGTTGCTCCTTACCTCCTGAGGGGACTAGCTATTCCTAACTGGCTGGTCCTTGGCTTCTAAGGGGACTAGCTATTCCTAACTGGCTGCTCCTTGCCTCAGGGGACTAGCTATTCCTGACTGGCTGGTCCTTGCCTCCTGAGGGGACTAGCTATTCCTGAATGGCTGCTCCTTGCCCTCTGAGGGGGACTAGTAATCTTGGACTGTTATCTTGCTTTGAGGGGACTAGCTATTCCTGACTAGCTGGTCCTTGCCTTCTGAAGGGACTAGCTATTCCTGATTGGCTGGTCCTTGCCTCCTGATGGGACTAGCTACTAACTCACCTCCTAGGGAGACACTACTCCCTAGTTATTGCCTCTGGACGTGAGGTGACCTTCGTCACCTCAGCTATTCCAGTGAACCGTTCTAACGTGGAGTAGTTTTGCCTTAAGAATATTAGGAGTTAATAGTGATTGTCTCCTCCTAAGCATCGGAGGTCCATACCTATCATGGTCCCAGTCTAGTATCAACGTATTGTTAAGTAGTTGGTGCTAGACTTAAAAAAGAGAAGACTTGTCCCGTCGACCAAGCTATCTCGTCGTAGGATATATCGAGTTTTTTTACGCGCAATTTGAGCAAAAACTTTCGTTACTTTGTGCGCTGTCGAGATCATCGGAGAAGTCGACCAACTAGCCGTATACCATGGGCTCGTAGGCCAACATGACCAAGCCTAACCTTAGGTTTTTCTATGGTACTATTAAATACCATACACTTTTCATTTTTACCTCATCACCTCTCAAAAAATTTCACCTACTTCCTCCATAAAGTTATCTTTTTTGTTCCCTTTTCTGGCATTCTCGTTCGGAGTTCAACCGGAGTTGTAGTCTCGATCGGTGGGTCTTCTTGATCTCGATCGGAGGTCTCTCGATCTCGATCGGAGTTGAGTTGGTTCTCGATCGGTTGTCTCTTGATCTTCGTCGGGAGGTTGGTTGTTCCCGTCCGGAGGTTGGTTCGATCAGAGCATTTCGCTTATCCTGAGGTTTGGTTGAAGGTTTGTTGTGTTCATCCGGAGGTGCTTAGTTTGTCTAGTCCGGATCTAGGCTTCGTCCGGAGGCGTTTCGTTTGTTTCAATCAGAGTGGGGTTGTTTTGAGTTCGTTCGGATAGTTTTGACCCCCGTCCGGAGGGTTTTGATTTAACCTTGTTCGGAGGTGTTTGGCTTGCTTCGTTCGGATCTAGGTTTCGTCTGGAATTGTCTCGTCCGGAGTGGCTTTGTTCGGAGTTAGGTTCTAGTCTCGTCCAGAGGTGATTATTTAGCTCGTCCGGATTTAGTTTCGTCTGGAATTGTCTCATCCGGAGTGGCTTTGTTCGGAGTTGGGTTCTTTGAGTCGTCCGGATTAGTTTCGTCTGGAGTTGGGTTGTTGATACGAGTTAATGCCAGTACTAAAACCGGACCAGTTAATGCCAGTACTAATACCAAGATTTGTTGAGACGAGTGGTGATCGGCTAGCAGGGGCTGTTACTAGTACCAACCCATGTCATCAACGGCTAGTTCTTCGTGTTTACAACTTGTATCACGATAGAGATTGGACAAAACCACTAGTTAAAATCTTATGCTCTTTTGATAATGAATATGTTGTTAATCTTATCTCTTTTGATAATGTATGTGATTAAAATCTATTAAGCTATTTTATTTTTTGGTGCAAAAAGGTGAATTTTATATATATAATCAAAACAAATACAACAAAGCATATCAAGAAATGGACAAGCCCATTCTTTGTACAATACAATCTACTAAAGAGACATTCAAAACTAGGATCCAGAGCATATATGACCCTGATATCAATTATCTCAGACATCAATGTAAGATATCTTCCCAAGCTAGAAGATAAGAAACTGCAACTTAAACCAGACTTACTCTTAAGTTCAGATTCAAATTTACAGATGAAATTACTTAGATGCCCAAAACAAATGATTTGATACATTTCCATCCCCATTTCCCCTCCCCATTCACACTTCACATCTCTTAGCTATTTTATATATCAATATTAATGTCGTGGGATATTTTGACAAAATACTTGTTATATTAATGTCTTTGTATAGATAGATGTGGATGTGTGTGGTGTTCCTGTCTTATCTTCAATGTCTGTTTTTTGCATTATTGTGAAGACTATTGACTATTAAGATTCCACAAATAATATCTAGCTTATAGGAAACTTCCTTTTATTGAATTATTCAAACTTTTAAAATAATAATAGACTTTACAGGTTCAGTACATGAAAAAAAAAATTAGAAGTTGTAACCGAAACATTAACATACCACAAGCAAAATAGTAATACAAGTACTTCACCTTATGGAGGAAATAAACTCATGTAAAACAGTGAAATGTTATCTTCCATTATGCGGATTCGTTGTTTAAATTAACCTTGTATGATGCCATTTGTGTCTTCGCGGTTGCTTTGAAAAATTCACCTTTTTTTCTCTCAATGTTACTGGTGTTGGCCCCTTTTAATCGAGCATCTTGTTACAATGACTGCAAATACTGTCATTCAACAAAAAACCAGCAACAAACTGTCACTTGTCATTCAATTCAGTCGGAAGACAATGACAACCCTGTCATGTCTAATTCTACTTGTTATTCGATATAAATTGTATAATTCTGTCGCACATATTTAAAATATAACAGTTCAAAGTGAATATTTCAATCATACCTTATACTGACCTTTTTTTTAGAACATCATATCTTATACCGGTTAATAATATCCTTTATATTCATGTTTTATGCATGTACCATGTTTCAATCCACCATAGGGGCGGGCCAATCCGGAGGGGGCCATCATGTGAAGAATAAAGCACCTATCAACAGCAGAAACGATGTCAAATAAGAGTTGAGACTGGAACTTCGTAGCACTAACGATGAACTCTAATAAGCTTCAAAATGAAACCGTTTTCAGCACTAATCTTAAAAACTGATTTTCGTCCATAATTTCTCGATTCAAGTTCCTCGAAGCATAATTGCTCTCTACAACGGTTGTCTTGGCCAGGCCGTTAGCAGTATGCTTGTAGTTTCACTTGCTCCTGCGTTGTCTAAACATCTGAATACATCAACCAGGTTCCAAAAGGTCAGGTTGATCGAAAGATATATAAGGACAAATTGAAGTTTGAATATATTAATAACAAAACAACAAACATCAATATGATGTGCACCTTCTCATTTATGTTAGACAAAGGGCTCCTAGTGCTTAGTGGTCCTATTTAAGTGAATGGTACAAAAATTCAACAATGATAAGGGTTGTGGAGAATATGGTTCCAATTGCATTTCATGGTCGAAGTGGTGATAATTAGCATAACTACTATTTCATTCTAATCCCTTGAAACAAGCTGACACAGGACAACTCAATACAAAAAGATATATATTTATGCAATTATATCGACACTACTATTACTAAAAAATTGGAGGTTAAAAAATGTTTCTGGTCAGCCATTAGCTTTTTACCAGAACACGCCTATTTTGCCACATCGACACAATAATTATTGGGAATACCTAAGATGTTATGAATATGATATTGGTGAATCAGCAGCAACTTAGCTTCCAAATATTCTTTATTTGGAGCAAGGTTATATAGCGGACATGGAAGGTCACCTTCACTCCAAAACTGGAACCAACAAGATTGCCAGTGCGAACAGTCTCCAAAGCTTTAAATATTCTGAATCCGCCCATTTTACCCAAAGATCTACTTGTTGATAAAGAACTTTAAACCAACCCCGATGCTGATCGGTACCTTAAATGTATAATGTGCGAGATAATTTAGGGCCATTCTACTTTATAAATAAGCGCAATTGAAGATCCTGCCAATTTACTGTAGTTTAAATTGTCTTTATAGAAACTATTCTATATACATGTATATATAATAGGCAAGAGTTAGAAAAATACATCCATGCTATCGTCCATTAACATATCTGATGCTTTATGTTTTTTTATTAAATCGACACGCTCGATTTCTTCTACTGAATGTATCATGCCTTTTGGTGAAATCGATTCGCCTCTACATTGCAAATGACAAGTCACTAAACATGGATGTATATTAATAAGTATAAATTGCAAATATATAATGGACATCTACGTTTGATCGAAACAGTAATTTAATTTAGGAAATTAAAAAGGTAACGGAGCATGTATAGAAACAAAATCTGTAGCCGTCATTAAGTTAGTTAGACTATCTCTGTTGTATCTGTTGTTTTTTATTTTACTGTTCCAATTTGCTAATGAAAAGGAGTTAAAAATTGTATGAACTTGGATGTGAGAGGACTTTGGAGTGCAAACCATTGTCCAGTTGCCCCAAAAATCATAGGCTTTTTTGGTCACCAATCATATGGATACTTGTGCTCTGAATATAGAAAATGATGACATTTAATTTAGATGAATTTTGTGGTAAAAAAGGGTCTCATTTACATGATCAATTTACAGCAGACATTAACAGTTGGTGTGCAACTCAATTTATCACATAATCACTTACAAAACCCACAACCAAACACCATGACACTATCACGCAATTTCATCGAGAAATATGATGCACACGTATCGACTAATGATACAGTTCATCTCTTTCTTCCTTCTCTTGTTTAGGCAGGTGCAAAACATGTTTATGCTGTGGAAGCATCTGTAAATGGCTGACTATGCTCAAAATCTTAATTGCTAGCATGGGACAATCCTCGCTTATGACAAAGAATTTCGGTTAAGCGATTTTTTAGTACAAACTAAGCTACTTAATATTGCAATGTTCTTATTTTGGGTATTCTTTGAGTCGAAATGTAGGTTATCAAAGGCATCAAAATATTTTTATTACAAGGTTGGAACTGACAGCTTTACAGCTTTACATGGAACTGCATTTCATGGATATTTTTAACAGGTTGCTCTCCGTTGCATACATGACAAAATAAGCCAACATACTTGCCATTGATGTTAAAATGGGGTAGTATATTTTAATCTTTTATGTTCAATAATCACATTCTTGAACAGTATAATTGAACTTTCCATCTCTTCGCGTTCTTCCTAAAGAATGGAATACGTTATTCACGTCAAACGCATATGATCTGAATGTAGCTCATGATGTCAATTTGATCTTTTTCTTATAGCAACTAACCCACACACGCATGTCCCTATTAATGTAGATGAGATGATAGGGGCACATCTGATAACCGCTAGGCTATAGGTTTGTTAGTGACAATTTTGATGTTTCGGGTTATCCTTCTGTACTATCATGTTATAGATGTTTTAATCACGTATGTACCTTTGGCATCTTTCTGGGCAGCCATCACACGTCCACGAGACCTTCGTGTTGACTGAGTACATACAAAAGGCACTTCTCAGTGACGGAACCTGAATAGTTTTTGTAGGATAAGATTAGTGAATACTGTAAACATAAGTACCCAACAAGCAAATGAAATATAAGATTAACCATATAAGAAATTCATGAATGTGGTTTCAAACATGCGTACGAAGATATTTTTTTGGTAAAGCAAATTAATATATAAAAACTCTCAAGAGAGAGAAGCCAAGAGGCAAACACCAAAAACATACGAAGATATTGGGATGATAACTATAACGGTGTATCAAAACACATACACTCGACGCAAAATGACCATTTTACAATCTTCTCCAACCAAACACTCGCCATAAAACCCAACTCTTATAAAGCCAATAAAAACATCTAAACCATTTAAACTTTATAACCATTTAAGAATTTCCAACTTTTTAATCACTACTAATCCCTCAACCCATAAACGGTCCCAAAAAAATCCCATTATCATAACACTTGGTGCTACTAATTTATCCAAACCCATTTCGTAAAAACAATCTAACTAACAAGTAATCAAATGGGTCACACTAACATAACAAACTAACACCATTTTGCAGTCACACGTTTCATCAAATACCTTATGTGCAACTCAATTAAAATTAATAAAAAACCTCTAAAGCCATTCTGAAAAATCAAACAAGATGATACGTTTCTTAATTCTTATTATCACATAATCAATTACAAAACCCATATCTAAACTCTTTTTTCACCTACAACTCACTGGTACCAACTACGATGTGTTATCATGGTTGTCGGATTTATTGCTCTTAAAATGTTTGGATTACTTTGTTAAAAAGTTGACTAATAATCAATTTTTTATCTTCGAGAAGTTGACTTTCGTGCTGATGAATCAGTTCTTTGCCGTAATACAAATTTATATCACGGTAGAGGTACCTATGGTACAATTCGGGTATGCTATTGACTAGAAGTTGTTCACTAGAAGAATTTATAACAGTCACAACTCACAAGCTATAAATTTGTCTGAGAAACCTAGATTTTTTTCTGAAATGAACCACTTCAAAAGAATTTGACTAACAACCTTGTTTAGATATATTGAAATGAACCTGATAGGGTTTAGGAGAGGCTGACAATGCTTAATGAAGAAAGTCATAATGATAAGGGGGCTCAATGTAAAAAACTAGTAGAAAAGCAGCTTGCAATATAGATAATTAATGAATAAAATAGGCTAATTAGGGGTGCCTGAGCACCCTCTAGTCCCCTACTAGCTCCGCCCCTGGGTTTAGTCCTCGATCCCGCCAAACAACGACTATCCTACAACTCGTAAAGATGTACTTTGACCATCAAAAACTATGAATATAATGGGATTCACATTTATATCACGGATGTCTAAACAAATACATTTGCAGGTCCAATTTTAGTTGTCACAAAAACAACTGTACATGGATATATTAATTTTTAAAAAAAATTATGTGGAACCCATTTTGCTTTTCACACAAACATACATCAGATAAATGTCACCTATAATTTTTTATAATTATCCGGGTGCAACAAGAACCTTTTTCCTGATACACTGAGTAAACAAATAATCTAGATATGACAAGCAATTGTTTTACATTGGCCGAAACTCAAGGCCACAAACAATGAGACCAGACATAGGTCCTTCATGACCTGTAAATTTCATATTCATAGAAAAGGAGTCATCCTTAAATTCAGAATTTGAGTAAAATTTCCACAGTTGAATCTCCATCCATCCATCTTTCCTTTGTTTTGGAACCCGAGTAGTATCATGTATATTCAATGGGCTTGGGGTTATAAAATAAAGAAATTCAGCCTTGTTGTTTTCTTGGTGGAGTACATCTCGTACATTCACTGGACAATGCAGCCCCTCCTTTTTATCTGAAAGCTTGAACACAAGGTAACACACGTATTCTGTATGGGGTGACAACATTTGACTTTTAATCGTGCATTTGATATGAAATATATGCCGTGGTGAAACCTCAATCACCTCTTGAAACCTGCATGAATGATATATTTTATGATTACATACCTTTGCCAACCATCAAGTCACAATTAGACTAATAAAAAGAATAAATCTATATTTTATGAATGAGATTTAGCCTCTCATGTAAAGTTTTAGCTGCTAAAGGATATGTAACAAAGTTAGTTCAAAAAAACAAACCTGGACTGGGATATTGATTTTGAAATAATAAGGTGCTCATTAGACATATTGTATAAAGCTGCCTTCGCCGAAACTATAAGAAGTTTCATCCTGTCTATGTTTCCCAACCAGAAAAACTCTTCGTAGTTTCTGTTTAACTTAAATATTTCTCTAAAGTCAGTTGGCAGTGGACACACCCGATCCAGATTGAAGTTTGATTTCAATACTTGTACTTCCGTCAATGTTCGGATTCCTTCATGTTTCACCTGCAGTTATGATAAATATACTACTTAGAACATGATTTTGTTTGTTAGCATTCATTCATATCCCCTTTATACAACTTGGACAAACCAACATGGACAGGAACCAAGGAATAATTTCAAAATTTTACTTTTTCAATTGGTCGAAATTCAATGCCTTCAACATAAACTGCAACATCTCCACTATAGTATGATGAAAAGCTCTCAAGTAGAAACTCAAAAAAGACATCTTCATCGTGATTCAAGAAACGGTGCAACTCAATCATCATCCACTGCTCATCTCTCCGTGTTGTGAAATATGCATGTAGACTTTTCTGTCCATTTCTATACCTTAGGTTAACATACATAGGTTTACTTGAAAAGTGTTTTGAATCACAAAATTTGAAGACTAAATAGACCCCATAGACGACATCTGGAGACAAAGACTGAGCTCTTGTCTTGACTTCGAAGTTCAAGTCGGCAATATCTAAAATCTTCGCTACTGTCCCAAACCTGCACATATTATAAACATCCAAGTCTAAATCAGTCATAGCTTTTATTGCAATACACTTCTACTTTTGAATTTTGTAATTTATTGGAACAAGGTTTTAAATTCTATATTAGAATTTAGTGTACCTTTGACAAATCTCTATTTGAATAAAGATAAGAATATTATAAAAACACTATCAAGATGCTAGCAAAATTTACAATTCACCGTCATGAGAACAGAGGACCCAAAAAACAGGGGCATACCTCTACTACGTACGCAGGACTAATCTTGTCATATTGAGTCAAAAGGGATTCATATATGTTTTGTGTAAGTGCAGGCAGTCATTGTGATAAGCAAGTGTATTACAGGGGCAAATGTGAACTTAGTCAAAGGGATTCTTAAGTTTGATCCAATTGGATCATAATTATATTTATGTAATCCTACTGTAAACGACTTGTCATGCATTAACGGTGGAGTTACTAAATTCAAAATTAAAAAAGTAATTAAAACATACTTCTAATAACACTGCATATGTATGTTTATGATTGAATACTAGCAAAGTTAGACATTAGGTTGAGAGAATAACCTTGATTCTGGGAGAGATTTCAACTCATGTGCACAACTACCTATGTAAGAAAACATTGTTGCGGACACCATTTCATTTCTTTCTTTGTGACCATCGAATGACAACAACTGTTATACAAAAAAATATATATTTAGACTCAATGTTATGATGTGTGATATAAATGCATGTGTGATTATGAACTATCCTTCAAAAGGTTAAAGATGCATAGAACACCTGAAATACAACATAACCGAGATATAAGAATGAGTTGATTACCACTTTGTCTTGTTGAAGGAGGATTCCCTTTGAAAATATGTTGTAAAGTTCCTCTTTCTTTTTGGTAGAATAGATTTCTGGGAACTTTGACATTTGGATTATGTCTTTATAGTCTGCGGGCAACTTGGGCTCCCATTTCTCAAAATCCTCCTGTATATAAAATAGTTGCTTTCTTACTGTTACTTTCTTACTGTTTATAAAATAGTTACTTTCTTACTGTTTATAAAATAGTTAAAGCCATATTTTAGATGTACATGAATCATAAATTAGCCAGTTTTGTCAGAATATAGAAACTTACGTGGAATTCCAATGCTTTCTTAAGTTGTATGACCACTTCATTAGCTGTTGGCCGTTTTTCTCTCATGTGATGTATGCATTGATAGGCAATCTCTGCAAATGTAATAAATGACTGCGGCACAATTTGTTCTTTGATACCCTTGAACACTAACTTATCAAGTTTTCCTGCGTGATAGTGGTGTTTAGCCAAAAAGGGTAAATAAAGATATTCATCATCAAGCTTTTCGGATGATAGTTTCCCACACAATATGTCAAATAAAACGCCACCCAGTGAGAATATATCAGACTCTTTCGTTAAGAAGCCTGTTTTTGAGTGTAGTGGGTCACGGTATCCGATTGTGCCTGTTACATTATCGATGACATAGTCTACATTCTGATTTGTTGGACAAACCAAGGAAAGCCCAAAACCAGTAATTTTTGCTTTCCACTCATCAGATAGTAGAATGTTGCTGCTGCTGATGTCCCTGTGTATTACCATTTCTGGACTTGAAACAGTTCCATGAAGAAACTCCAACCCAATTGCAATATCGATGCATATTTTAAGCCGCATCACCCACGTAAGACTATCATCGCTCAAGTACTTATCAAGACTACCTCTGGATGCATACTCATATACAATAATTTTTTCATCCTCTTCATCACAGTAGCCTACAAGACCAATGACATTTAAATGTTTATACTCCATAAGGATGTCCAACTCTGCCATAAATTTAGCTGCTGCTAGCTCTGTCAAAACTTCAGCATCTCCTTGATCCGACTTCTTATCCAACCGCTTTGCAGCAATGATGTTATCTCCATGAGTACTGTGAGTAGCCCCCTTGTATACATTCCCAGAATCTCCATGTACAATGATATTGTCTTGACTGAAGCCTTTTGTGGCCGACTTTATGTCTTCAAGTGACAGTTTCAGGTTGTCCTTGTGGTTCTCCTGAGAATTATTGGACAGTCAGGCGATTTGTTAAGTTAAAAACAGAATGAAACTACTTTCCATCTAGCATTTGTTCAAATTTATATTTTGCATTTCAGGTTCCTAGTCTCCAAGTTCATGTAAACATTGTGGTTGTAAATCGAGGTTGGTTGTTGCAATTTCCAAATTAAAGAAAAAAACATATATAGATGGAAGAGAAGTGGATGTTTATTGGCGAATCAAAACAAATAAATCACAAAACCTAAGTACAAAGAAAAAACTTAACTGGTAAGATCCTATATTGAGTAAAAGTTTGAGAAAATGTTGTTTACACAAAGTATAATGTATGAACCGTCACATATTGCTATCAAGAATATGAGGAAATTAGAAAGTTGTCTTTTTAAGATATTGACATACCTGAGAGTCTAAAGCTTTCTTGAGTTCGTTGATGACAATTTCTATTGTTGGACGTTGCGCTTGGGTTTCTGCCACACATCGAAATGCAATTTCTATAAATATGGCCAAAGACTCTGTATTGGGTCCTTTACTTAAAGAAAAGACATGTTCATCTGTCTCCTCCTTTATCTTGTGATCAACAATTTGCATTACTGTTCCTTTTTTGTAATGATCTCTTGCAATTGGTGCAATTCCTTTCTCATTCACATGGGTGTATACAGAATCATAGGCCAACCTCCCAGTCAAGATCTCAAGCAACACTACCCCAAACGAGTAGATGTCTGATTTCTTATTTAATCTTCCATCCTTCTCATATTCTGGATCCAAATACACATATGTACCTGCAACCATATTGGTATAGATAGTGCTGGCCGCTTGACCTGCTGGGTGGAATTTGGAGAGCCCAAAATCCGCAATCTTTGCCTTCCAGTTATCTCCAAGTAGAATATTATCGCTCTTGATGTCACGGTGGATCATCTTTTGTTTTCCATGATCTGTGTTGTTGTGAATGTAACTCAAACCATGTGCAATATCAAGACATATATTTAGACGTTGCAACCAATTAAGATTAGCCATTTTATCACTGCTTCCCAAATAGTCATCAAGACTTCCTTTCGAAGCATGCTCATAAACCAGGATCATTGGACCATTACCTTCATAACAAAAACCAAGAAGAGAGATTATATTCTCATGCTTACAACTAGTTAGAGTTTCAATTTCTGCAATGAACCCTTGTTCTCCTTCTTGATTGTTAATGCGCTTTATGGCTACCGTGCTTCGTTTTATGGGTAAATCGCATTTATCCACCCCTTCTTTCAATGAGGAATTACTGCTATCAAAATATACTTCGAGATCTGCTTTGTATACTTTACCGTATCCTCCTGACCCGATGCAGTATGCATCGTCAAAATTCTTGGTAGCCTCCTTTATATCATTTAGTCCAATCTTCAAGTGTTCCAAGTTCCCCTGAAAAATTATGAATTGTGCAACACCACATTAAGGCTAGTAAGGATTGGAGTGGTATTAAGAGAAGAGAAGTTTTTATAATTGAATGATATTTATAAAACGGTAAATAATGGTTTTATACTTTTATCCCTAAACTTTGAGTTGGCTTAATCACATAAATTGTTTTGAAAATGTTTTAATCTTTAAGTTTGTTTATCTCTAACTCAAACCATTTAAATTCATGACGACGTGTCATGTGTTTTTCCACAATTTCAAACGTAAGAGTATTAAATGGAGAAAGATATGAATTTGTAAATAATTATGTTTTGAGATTAAATATTGTGACAATTCAAAAATTCATGTTTTTGTAATATCTAACATTTTTCTATAACATCACAATAGATGTTTAGACTTATTTAGTTATAATACTCGTGAACGCGCAGGTTTTTACATAACTTTTTATTATGTATTAATTGATTGGTATTTTGTATCGATTTTTATTTCACGAAGGATTTGAATTTGTTTAATTGACACGGTATTTAGGCTGATCTTATTATATTCCTGCTAATAACAATGTTAGCCATGTGTTATTTTTAAACCCGTGTACACGCAAGTTATATTTATAAAGAGGAATAAGACGAGTATTTATTGATTCCGAATAGTAAAAACGAATACTTTTTGGATATCATTTCCTTAATCTGATAAAGAGGAATAAGATGAGTAAGTTCCTATATTTATAAATCTTGTGTATTCATGTGCTAGTAACTTGTATTTTTTTATTTTTATAATTACATGCAAATACATTAGCTTAATATATACTAATAATAATATTTATAGATAACAACATATATAAAGTATAAACTTTATGAGGTATGAAACCTATAGGGTATTTATTAAATTAATGAAGTTATTATAAAATTATAGAATCTAACAATTATACTTAAGTCCATATGATATATTAAAATTTTAACAACTAATAATTGCCTATTTTTTATATATACAATATAGATACATATGGTTTTAGCACATTTAATAACTTAGACGAAAATTACCAGTTTGATCAAATTGTGTTTCTATTATGACTTTTATTGATCAATAAAAATGCTCAATTTTGAAAATAACATAAATGTATATGAGAAACAGATATGAATTTGTGTCTTGGTGTCATCTTTATTAATTTTGTTATCAATGGTATTTAGTGGTCAAATCCATTACTTTTCATTCGATTTTTTCAATAAATTTATCAAAATATATTAAAATTGATAAACTTACATTTAAATCCATAAAATTTAATCAAAACTTAAATTCTTTAAATTTGTTTTGCATTAAATCTGAATTATACTAGCCGATTATAGTGTAACTTTTTTTTTACTTAAGTCCAAAAGTAAATCACAAAAGAGGTGTTCACAAGTTATGCATTTTTGGCCTTTTTATATAATTGAAAACCATTCATATTGGATCAAATTAATCCTTACTTTTAGCTTTTATCTATACTACATAATAAAGCATTTAGGACAATTTATATTTAGAAAGTCTGAAAATTCAAACTTTTTCTCTTACTTTTTATAGCAATATCTCTTTTTAAAAACAAACACATTAATCTAACAACCTCTTATAACAACTTTTTGACATGTGTCACTTCTTTACTAAAAAACCACTTTTATTTTTAAATTGAAATATTTTTTTATCTATTTATTATTTTTATGATTTAATTTCACCATATTTAAAAAAAAATTTGCTTTTGAATTCAACATTCATTTTGATATATTTTATTAAATTTAGTTTTTTTTATTTTTAATGCTTTCAAAACCGCTACTTTGCACGGGTACCTTCTAGTTTCTTAATAGAAGAGCTTGAGTTTATATTTTTTCCTCTTAGTGAGGATGAGTGTGGCTCAAAACTTTTAGGGTGTGTATGGTAGAAGGAAATAACGTGGGAGAAATAGAAATACCTCTATTTCCTTTGTTTGGTGACTTAAAGGAAAAAAACACAGATTTGTAAATTCCTCGAGAAATTTTGCCTTTGCAATTTTATTTCTCTAAATTCTCTATTCTCTATGATTGGTGTGGAATTGTGGGTCACATTAGAGAATATGAGCTGGCAACAAAATAACAAAACACCTACTATCTCATTTTCATTTTGGCAAAGTTTGAAGTAATTATACATGCGTCAAAAGTGTTTTGTTTATACGATTATACAACAGAAAGTCACTAGAACAATATATATTCAAATTTAGTCAACCATTATAGTTAATGATATCATTATTTAATCTAATGACAAACTTATATTCTAGTCAATCATTTTGTACTTTCCTTGAATCTCTGCCTTTTTATCTTTTATTCTTACGGCACAAGTTAGAAAAATCTTCATATAATTATCAAGGGAAAATGATCCTTTAAAGTTATGGTCAAACATGATTGATCATGTTAAGTTTATTGTGAGTGAAAATAAATAAGTGGGCCCATGATTTTTATTAAAATAAAAAGTTTTATACAATTAACTAATTTTTGATTGGTGAACATGATGTATCATGTTTGACTCAACTTTAGAGGATTCTAATCCATTATCAAGATGACACATGTTATTACTAAAATATGGATGTAGAAGCAAATTTGTTTCTGTCAAAACTTAATATAAATGTTAGTATTAAAATATAGATGTATTTTTATAAACAAAAATAAATAAATTAAATTTAGTTATTTTTGTAAGGTAGGGTTTGAGGAAAAAGAAACAAAATAAGAATTATGAAAAATAATTATAAACAGACATTTGAGATTCAGTCCTTTTGATTTCAATAGTAATTTTTTAATAAAAATTATGCAAAGTAATACTAGCAAGACATTAGACACGTGAAGGATGTGAAATGCAAAAGATTCACATAATCCTATTAAGTTTATATAAATGTGTATATGTATCTAACATTGAGCTATATGTATCTAACATTGAGCTATTCAATACATTAGGTTGCATACAAATAAATAGAGATGTATCTAATTTAAGTAAATGTATATTCGATGTGCGATTAAAGTTAGTTTTCATCTCTGTAATATTAAAATATCTTCTTGATTAATCCTCACTTTATTTTTGTGAAATACTATAAGAGCCAATTGAAATAGAAATTTTATAAGAGGCAATCATAATAGCGTAAATTGGAGGTGGTGAGCACTGAGGAGAAGGGAGAATCTTTTATATAATAAGAGAAATAAGTTTTTTGTGCAAACAAATATTCTCGATAGAAGAGTTTTATTTTGGCGCATGGTGAGACTAAGGGCATGTTTGGTACAAAGAAATGAGGCCAAAGAAATGGAATTGTGTTGAATTCTCTTGTTTGGTAAGTCAAAGAGTTGAGAAAGCGGAGAAATGCAATTCTCAAGAAAAGGTCCCTTTGTAAATTGATTTCCATCCCATACCGAGTGGAATTCAAATTCTCCGTCTTTTTTATGGATAATAATTGTTTTTTTTTTGTTTTTTCGAAAAGAAATGGATTGTATTTGAAAATATAATATAATTTTTTGTAATTGAAATCATTTAAAAAAAAAAATTGGACAAAAATGAATTTTTCTACAATTCTCTAACCAATTCTCTGTTGTTACCAAACGATATAATTTATCAATTTTCTCTACTGATTTCTATTCTCTGAAATTCTATTCTCTGCTTCATTTCTTTTCCCTGAAATTCTCTCTACCAAACGTGCCCTTAGGTTTGTTTTTTTAATTAGAGTTTTTTTTAACTTGTGTTTTTGGTGTACAAGATAAGAAGGCAGAGATTCACAAGAAAATACAAAAAAATACACTGGGTTCCACGAATTTTGTAGGTCCCTAAGTACTTTTTGTACTTTTGTGTGGATCCCTGTGTACCTTTTTTTTTTTTGACTTCTTATCTTGTGCCCTAATGCACAAGTTAGAAAAACCCAAATGTGAAAGTATGAAACTTATTACCGCATATGAACAATGATATAGCTTCTTAAAGCATCTCCAATGCAAGAAGTTGCAATAGCTTTTAACTATTCTAGAAAGTCTTTTTGATGGTTTTTTTTTTTTTGTATTGGATGAAAAGCTTTTTGCAAAGACTTGTTAAACCTCAAGTTTTTGCTAAAAGCTTTCCATCTCTTGTGTTTCATGCATTATGCAATAAATGCATTAAGTCTTTGAAGAGTTGATGCATTAGAGATGCTCAGAATACAAACTTGTCAAATAAGTAAACTTAGTTAGGATAACAAATATAACTTTCCGTTTTTTACAATTTACACCTTTAAATCTTAGATTTGTTTCAATACTAACAAATTTACTTCGTACGTCTATATTTTAATACTAACATTTGTCATCTTCATAATTATGTGAGGCTAATTACTGTAGATGAACAGTGATATAGGTTCTTAAGAAAACCATGTCTAATAAGTAATGGTTAATTGCTTGAAAATGTATCATACTTGTTATTTTTTGTTATTTTGTGTACTGAACGTTTCTTTTCTTATTAAGTAGACTGAACTTTCAAATTTCGACATTTGTATGTATTTGTGACCATTTTACCCTTACTCTTTTCAAAACTCGAAGGATAAAATGGTTATTTTGCATGGCCAGAATAGTGACAAAATACACTCAAAGGTCGAAAGTTAAAAGTTCGGTACACATAATTAAAATAAAAAGTTCAATACACAAAATTACAAAAAAAATGATAAGTATAATACATTATCAAATAATTATCCCAATAAGTAAATTTAGTTAGTATAACAAATTATATAGCTTTCTTTTATCGCACTTTAAAACTTTACACTTTAAAGCTCACGGTACCATAACGCCCCCACCAAGCGTTATGCTTAGGTGGACAGGCGTTATAGGGGCGTTACCACACCGGCCTTGACATATGGCCAACGGCGTTGGGCATTAAGTTAACCCACCAACTTGCGTTGTAACATGTTTTCTTTTTGTTTTTTATTTTTTCGTTTTAAATGGGTTTTGGTGGGTGTATGTATTGATTGTGTGTGTTTAGAGTGTGTGTGCGCGCGCGCGTTTTACTATTTGTGATTTTGGTGTGTGTTCAGGGTCTGTGATGAAGAAGAAGGCAATGTGGTTTTTTTTAATAAATATAAAGTATCCATAGTATGGCCTGACTCATTATATGTGGAAAAACAAGCAAAAGAACCTACGCGTTGCGGCTGGGCTATTTTTTTTTGGCGATACGTTATGGCGGGGCTAATTTTTAATATTTTCTTTTTTTGTATGATTCGGGGAAATTTTTTTTGCGTTGGGACGGGCTAATTTTTTCCCGAATATTTTCTTTTTTTGGGACGGTTTTGTAAATTGTGTAAGAA
The DNA here is from genome assembly GCA_026074375.1 of Tanacetum coccineum. Lineage (NCBI taxonomy): Eukaryota > Viridiplantae > Streptophyta > Magnoliopsida > Asterales > Asteraceae > Tanacetum > Tanacetum coccineum. The sequence continues at coordinate 3,752 of BQNB010102937.1, read as the reverse complement.
AATCATAAATAGTTCAAAGGTCAGGGTCCGTTTTGTATTTTTTTTTTACTTTGGGCCAGACTTTAGGCTATTTTTGGGTTGTTTTTTTTTGGCTAATTTTTTCCCGGATATTTTCTTTTTTTGTACGATTCGGGAATTTTTTTTTGCATTGGGACGGGTTAAATTTTTCCCTAATATTTTCTTTTTTTGGGACGGTTCGATATCTTTTTTTGGGCCGATGAATGTAAAAAAGTTGTGAACAATAAAAACTTGACGTGTTTTTTTTGTTAATTTTTTTACGGGATTTTTTGTGTAAGAAAATCGTAAATAGTTAAAAGTTGATGGGAGATCGTTTTGTATTTTTTTTTACTTTGGCCCGGATTTCATGCTAATTTTGGTTGCTAAGGTTTTTTTTGTTTACTCTTTGGGCTTGATAGACTTTTGGGCCAGATTTATGCGAATTTTAGGCTAGTTTTGTCGACATATGTTGTGATATTATGTACAATTTTAGTTTATTATGGCTTATGTTTTTTTTTGATAACGCAATCTATTATTATAAACATAAGCAAGATGTAGTAAAACTTCAAAGAATGATCAGTGTTAGGGTTTTTCAACATGTATCCCAAGAGAAATATGAATGCCTCATGTTTAAAGTGTTGTTTTTTTTTTGCTATATGGGTTTTTTTAATATAATGGGTTATACGTTTGTGACCATATCGATTATTTTAAAGTTATTAGGTATCGAAGATGTTTCCGCGGGTATTTTTTTTCTGAACAAATCGGAACTTTTGTAATATTTTATTTCCTCCTACTTTGTGCATACAAATTTAAAAAAAAAATAAAAAAAAACCAAAATCGGGTCGCCCAAAATGGGAGCCCGATACTGTAGCACCATGGCCCACTGTCAAAACGACAGTGGATTAGTCGGTGAATGTGTATATTTATAATAACCAATCAACATACTTTTTGTTTTTGATTTTATTTTTTATTTTTTTACTACTATTCTAGTTTAATTTAATAAATGAAAAATAGTTTATTTGAAAAGATAGAAAGAAAAAAAAAGATGTGTCTTAAAAAAGTAGTGTTATGAGGTGTTATGATTGGAGAGATTTTTGATGCGTTGGTGTTAAAATGTTAATAATAATGTGACGTTATTGTGATGGTATTATGATGTTATGAGACCTTAAGCTTTTAGAGTTTTTTCCATTATTATTACTAGTTTTAATGCCCGTGCACGCACGGGGCTTAGACATTATGTTTTTTTAAACTACATATATATATTTTTTCTGTTTTATAAGTTATGTTATAGAGTATTATCGAAATATATGAAGATAATAGATTCATTAAATCTTTTATATATTACGTAGTATATGAATTTGAGGATGATTACTAATTTTTTTTCTTTTGATTTACCTGTTTTTTGACTCGACATTGTGAGCCAACTAATCCCAGCGAAACAACCCTTTTAGGTAGCCCGGAGTCGGGTCAAGTGAACCTTCGATGTGCTTCGGTTGTACAACATGATTTCAGGCCGACAATGAAAAATCTACCAAAAACTCTTCGGGTAGATTTGAGATGTGATTAGATAATGTTAAATCTTTGTTTGGAAGTAAGAAATTGTTTACGTTTGTTGTATTTTAAAATATAAAGTCTAGAGGTTTAAAGTTTAAGGGGTTATTTGTTTATTTTTTAAAGTTATAATAAAACTTGTAAATTTATAAATTTACACTTTTAACTCCATATAATTTATTTAAAATTAAACTACTAAAGTTTTATTAATTATCTCTCTTTTTTTCAAATTTTTGTTTTCACAAATTTGACAGATATATTTTTATGTGTTTTTTTTCTCCATCAAATTTCTCTACCAATTTTTTTCAATTTTGACCAAATTGATTCAATTTTGACTTTTTATTGACCAATCAGATCGCACGATTTTTCCTACGTGGCAAAATCAAGCATTCTGATTGGTCCAATTTATTTTCACATAAGATTTAATTTGACAGAAAACTCCGAAATGATGTAATTCTTTTATTATATAAAAGATATCACGCGTAGCACTTAACCGATACATATGATCATAATTTGGCTCACAACTAATATATGAATGTTACGCGGTTCAACGAACCATTATTTAATGACGTCAAACTATATAAATGCGTTAAATTTATTGAAGTACTTTTTTAGGTGTAAAAAGATGTATAAAAATATCTTATGTATAAGATATTTATATTTATATGTAATATCTTATATGTGGTTGAAAATGACGATCCAAAGGTATGACTTGTATGTGGTTGGACCGATCTCCTTGACCTCTCCCTAGCCAATCACATTATTCCAATTATAGGAATTTCAATCACTCTAAAAATATTCCACTACTTAGATAATTACAAAAAGATTGACCCATTGATTTATAATTTTGGAATAACAATAAGCATATAACTTTATCGAAAAGTAGTTGATATGAACACAAGTAAAAACAATGCAAAATTAACCACTATTTTATGTTTAAGCTATGAGACAAACATACTCATAAATAATAGCTATAGAGGTAGATGAGAATTTGTATTTTTATTAAAAATAGCATTGATAGTCAACTTAACCATAACTACTTATTACTAAGCTTAGTTGATTTTTATCACATAATGAAATAATATTAGAAAGCAAAAAAAAAAAAAAAAGTATAATCTCTCATGACAAAATATTAGAAAGAAAAAAAAACACACACAGTTTTACTTTTACACATACCATTAGAGAAGTTTTTTTATGCAAATCAATTCATATTTTTCATAAGCTTTAGATACCATAACTTATAAAAATTACTTCATCCCTCTCACAATTATAATCTATATTTACTTTTTAGGAAGTGTTAAAATAATTGTTCATTTTTCATTTTAACCAGAACAATATAATTTTTTTTGGTAATCATAGTTTTCGACACATTGCGTGACTAATTCACGGGGTTTGAACCACCATCACACAGACTCAAACCAGGTAAATCCCTCCTTTTTCGAGAGGTTGGCGTGGACCTCACACATTTTAAAATGATAGCCATAAACCCTTTTGCCACTAAGTCACCTTTGATTAGCAATCACATTTTTATTAAACTACATGATTTTTATCTGAAAACAATAATTTTAAAACGAAAATTACTATTTATGAATATCTCAATACAAAAAAGATTTCATTACTCTCTCAGTCTCATATTTACTGTCCATCAGATTATCCTAAATTAATTGTTTACTTCTAAAAATAGATTAAAAATTTAGTATTACCTTGTACAATAGTAAAACCTTAAATTTAGGAGTAGATTACTGTACATAGGTACAAGAAAGCCGGCAGTTGTTGTTTGTAAAGACACGCTTCAGTTTAACTACACTTGTTGTTTATCTCTTCACTCGTTTTAACTTATAATCTTGTCCCTCTTCTTCTTCATTCATTCTTTTTTTTAATAAATAAAGTCTTCATTTTTCCATTTTTCTTACCAATTTTCCAATTTTTTTGATTTTCTTGAAAAGTTGAGAAATGGGTTGTTTTCCTTGTTTTGAGTCCAATTCTAGAGAAGAAGAAAAGCTTAATCTCCAAAATCATCATCAGCAGCTTCCTTCCAATATTTCAAGATTGTCTTCTGGTTTGTTTTCTTCTTGTTTAAGCTACCCTTATTTGTGTGCTTATGAGCTTATGTGATTTCGGCTTATATAGCGGACTTATGGCTTATTTGGTTTTCAGCTTATGTTTCATAAAATCACTTTTCTGGCTTATTTTGAAACTTTTCG
>BQNB010102936.1:0-24137 GCA_026074375.1 Tanacetum coccineum | reverse complement strand
TCAAAAATGAATTTTTATCAAAAATTACCGTACAATCTTCATCGTCAGATCCGTCAAACGATATTCTAAAGTCAAATTCATCGTTAAAAGAACTTACCATAGGCTCACACAAGAGTGCTGCTTTAGATGTTAACGTGTCGTTAAAGACTATAGCTAGGAATTCAGTTTCAACAGATGCGAGGTCGTAAACGTCTTCATTATCCCACATCTTACCATACATAGCAGTTTCCCAGTTATACACCTTACCACGCCTACGAGCTTTTTCTTCCTCAAGCTTGATATACTCCTCCATAGTAATGTTGGGGTTGTCCATTTTAACCTGTAATAAATTCGCTAAGAAAGAAAACTGTCAAATAGCTTAATACGTCGCATTTAGTGAACTGAATACGCCTTATTAATGATGGAGTCGAATACGTTGTATTGTTTTGAAAAAAAATTATATGGCGTATCCAATAAATTGAATACGCCGTATTGTTTGAAAAAAAAAATATAGCGTACTGTGAATAATGTAGAAAACACATAAACACACAATATGCAATGTAGAAAACAAACACACAAATATGCAAATTAATCTAAACTAAACTAAACTAAAACAAAAATAAAAACAAGAACTAAACAAATTCACTCTCCGGCAGCGGCGCTAAAAACTTGATGTGTCATTGTATGGTATATATTTTGCAGACTAAACCAAAAACAACACTTTAACGGGCAGTATACACGATCGGTGGTAGTTTCGTGGTAAGTAGGGTGTCAAACACTTGAAGTAAGGTTAAATCTATCAATTTAATTAATATCTTAGTCATCTAATCTATGTTAATTCTATTCTATATCAAACCTGTGTTAAACCTATGTCAATCTATATCCTTATTCTAAAGGGAATAGGGGGTTTTCAGCCTGAGAGACTGGCACAGTTTGGTTGGTGACTACAGTCAATCCAAGGGACTTTAACCCATGCAAGATAATTATCAAAAGATAAAAGAGCGGTCAAGCCTTTTGATAGAAAACTATATTAACCATTATTAATCTGATTAGAATGTTGGTTTGTTTATTAAGTGCAATGATTTCTTCTCTCGAGGTGGCATGTCATTCTTAAGACTTAGGCATTACATCATCCTAAGACATAGACACATTAATTCTGTCATAATTAAAGCATCCGCATAAAGCATCCTTATTTGTTGATTATAATCTATCTTACGGATTAAAGTAATAGTGATCTTGTTAAACCTTAGCTCATAGAGAATTTACCCACTTACCACTTAATGGTGATTTATACACTAGTAGTCCACTTGTTCAACTATCCAATGGAATCAGAACGTTATTTGTTGAATTATAAAAAAAAAAATTCCCCCCTCTAGTCACCTTGCAAGTAAACACGATAATAAACACGGCAATGTCCAATTAACTAGTTAAGCCTAAAGCGTATCCTAGACACAGACTTAGAAGGACAATATTTGTGTAACTATTATTCTAAGTGTATAAATTACTATATGGAGAGCTATCCCGAACTCTAGATCCGCTTGATCCACTTAGCTAGATCTAGTTGAATGATAGGTCGCATACAAAAGCGCATAAACAAGTATAAATTGATAAACATAAACAAGCATACAACGATAAATCAAGAAATCAATAATAACAAATACGCAAAGGAAAAAACCAAAGAATAAAAAAGAAAAAAAAAATAAAGAAAGAAATAAAGAGAAAAAAAAAAAAACCAAGAAAAAAAAATTTAAAACAAAAAAAAAAAGGGATAAACGGCATCCCACTGGTCACACAACCAAATCACCCCACCCGCCAAGTCACACCACTCACACAACCCATATCACCCCAACATTAACACACCCCCCAACTACACCCTACCCTTCCCCCCCGATCGCCCCACCCTCCCCACCCCCCACCCCCGCCCACCTCCCCCCCTCCCACACTCACCCCTTCCGCCCTACCCCCCCAGCCCAGCAACCCATCCCCCCTCCCCCCTCCACCCGCTCTAACCCCCCCCCCGAATCATCCCCCAGTCCCTTCCCCCCCCCACTTTCTCCCGCACACTACAACCCCCCCCCCTACCCCCCGCCCCCTCCCCCCCCCGCATTAGAGTACCTCACGACCCCACCAACCCCCCCCCCCCGACGCGCTCCCTCCCGCCCCCTTCTACCCGACCACCATCTCTCCCCTCCCGCCCCCCGTCCCATCCGCCTCGGCCCCCTCTACACTCCCCACCCGCCCACACCCCTTACCCCCAACACCCCCACCCCTACTCGCCTCCCCCCGCGCGCACCCCACCCATCCACACGTCACCCCACCCGCCTCCGATCCCGCCATCCCCCCCCCACCACCCCTCTTATCACCACCCCCATCCTCCCACCCCACTCCCAGTGACCTCCCCCTCGCCCACCCCCCCCTAAACCTCCCACCCCACCCCTTCCCCCCCCCCCCCCACCAGGTCCCCCCCTCTCCTTATCCCCAACACCCCCAACCCAACCCGTCCCCCCAACTACACCCCCCCCCTCCCCCCCCCCCCACCACCCGACCTCACCCCTCCTCCCCCCCCCCCTTTCCCACAACACCCTGACCACATCACCCCCACCCCCCACTCCTCCCTGTCCCCACCCCACAACACCATTACCCGCCCCAAATCCCCCCCCCCCAATCCCCCCCTTCACCCCCCACCCCCCCCCATACTCCGCCCCCCCCTAACCACCCCCTCCCCACCCCCACCCATTCCCCCCACGCCCTCCCCCCTCCCCCCCCCCCCTTACCCCCCCCCACCCGCACCCCCCCGCCGCCCACCACCACACCCCCCCCACCCGGCCTAACCGCCACCCCCCCCCCCCACCCCGACCCCACCCTCTCACCCCTAATACAACCCCCCATTGAACCACCCCACACCCCTAGCCCCCCCACCACACCCGTCCCCAGGTTACACACCCCCCCTAGCCCAACATTCCAACCCACCATCACCCACCCCTCACCACCCCAGCCCGCCCCATTCCCAACACCACCCCCCCCCCCCCCCCCTCCACCACCTCGAAACCCCTCCTCACCCTGTCCACAACCACCCACGCCCCTCTCCCCTACCTCCCTCCCCGCCATTATGAAACCCCCCCCCCCCCACCCTCGACCCCACCCCTACACCCCCCTCCCCATGAAACCCAACACCACCACCAAACCTGTTCTCCTACCCCTCATTACAAGAGCCAACCAACGTCATAAAAAAAACAAAGTAATTATATAAGCCCAAGGAACACAAACCGAGATAACGAAGATCCCAAAAACTGAACGAAATACAAAAGTATATGAATAACACTCTGTATCCTATGGAATGGTTTGCGTTGCAGCACGAACCCACGTTCAACTCTTTTTTCCCCTTCTGAAAATCAACTTTTGTGGTTTAGGTATCAAGAAATAAAATTAGCAACCCTTAATCCTCATTTATGAAGTTTTCATTATATAATTGTTTTAGAAGTCGGTTGAATACGGCGTATCCAAGGGATTGAATACGGCGTATTGGGGATTTCATAGAGTAGGGACCACGTTTGATATCTTCCAAAATATTATATTAATTTCATATCTTGAATACGGCGTATAGAGTCTTCTGGATACGGCGTATTGGTCTTTCATCCTGTGTGGTCTTTTGGTGAGTGCAGGGACGAATACACCATATCTTCTTGATGGATATGGCATATTGGTCTTCAGAACAGTATTCTTCAAAATATCTTCATTTAAGCTCCATAATGCGCGCCTTTTGCTATCTTTCACACTAATTATCTGCGATAATTACAACGTCAACACAATATAAACGATTAAGTAATAATTCTTTGCAATAACTATACAAAATGGGTTAATATTGTGGGATAAAGGATGCTATAAAATAGACGTTATTTGATGTCATCAAGGACCGTATGTGAAAACTATGCTTCATGGTCCGATAAGTTAGATGATGCATTATGGGCTTTCCGTACCGCATTCAAGACACCCATTGGGTGCACTCCTTATAAGCTTGTGTACCGAAAGGCTTGTCATCTTCCAATCGAGCTTGAACACAAGGCCCATTGGGCCTTGAAACATTGTAATTTTGATCTTAAGTCTGTGAGTGATCACCGAAAAGTTTAAATGAATGAATTAAATGAACTCCGAGATCAAGCCTATGAGAACTCTTTAATCTACAAAGAGAAAACGAAGAAGATTCATGACTTCAAGATTAAGAACCGCGTCTTTAACATTGGTGATCTAATCCTTCTCTTCAATTCTCGATTAAAGGTTTTCTCGGGTAAACTCAAAACCCGTTGGACCGGACCATTCATTGTAGCTCAAGTTTTTCCTTACGGTACCGTTGAGTTATCTCAAACCGACGAACCAAACTTTAAGGTGAACGGTCGTAGACTCAAACATTACTTTGGAGGGGACATAGCACCCATGGTCGTCCCGGATCTCCAAACTTTCCCCATGGACCACTAAATTCGGGGTCGAGTAAAGCTCGTGACTCAGTTATAAAAACAAAGCGCTTCTCGGGAGGCAACCCGTGTTTCTTTTTTCTTGCTTTTTATTTTCTAATAAGTGTGACGTAAGGAGGCACGCCTCTTCCATTTCTCGTGTTTTGTGGTTTGTGTTTTATGTGCAAGATTTCTCGGGATCTTAAAGACTCTCATGCTTTTGGTTTTGTCCATCGTTCACCCAATCTTTAATCCTTAGCATGATTATGGAAATCCGATATCCTAGATCTTATTGACTAACGTTTATCTATTAGCATAATTAATAAACAGCTTTAGATTTACATAAAGACCCCTTTAAACATTGAGGACAATGTTTGGTTCTAGTATGGGGGGTATTTATCGATTTGATCTTACTTTCATTTGCTTTGTCTTCACGTAACCTTGTTTTGCCACTAAAAATACCAAAAATATGTGATTTTGTGCCAAAATTCAAAAATTTTCAAAAATAAAAGGAAGACACAAATTTTGACTTTCTGTTGGTGAGAATAAGAATAAATTTTGACTTGATCGAGCATGTTGCGTTCTAGCTTGCTCATAAATGGTCCCGAACAAAGAAGCTTCGGTCACTCGAAGATACAAGACAAAAGTCTAGTTCGTTAGTTGGTTAATTAATTAATGTTTTATTAATGTAATTGGGCTAACAAAGAAAAGGCCCGAAAAGCCCAACAAAAGCCTAGAATGGGCAAAACCTTGTTAGTATATATACACCTAGTTTAGTCAAAAATTAGGTTAGACAAGTTAGAAAAACTCCATATTATTTTTCATCTTTAGAGTTTGTAGCAACTCTTAGTTTCTTTTCAATCATCAAAAGTTCTTAATTTTATGCATCTTGATTCTACACTTAATTGCTAAGGTATGTATGAATGATCTAGGAACCTACAATTGGTATCAAGAGCCTACAAGATTGATGTATTGATTTGTTTTGTGTTTTTTTTTCTTTTGATTTTCAAGAAAAGAAGGGGGTTTTCGGATTTTTTTTTGTGTTTGATTAATTTGTTTGTTTTTGATTCTTGATTCATAGATGGTTTATGTTTAATCTAATATCAATCAAACCATCTTGTTAGCAATCAACGATCTCGTGATTTTCTTGTGTTTTTTTTTGGTTCAAAAAGTATAAAAAAAAAGTGGGGATCGAACGAGTTTATTCTTAGAAGTATCGAACTAGGTGGTTCGAACTAAGGAGCGAACTACGGAGCAAACAAGACATTCGAACAAGCGCTCGAACGAGTGGATCGAACAAGCGCTCAAATTAGTGGATCAAACAAGCGCTCGAACGAGTTGAAGATCAATACGTCGAACGCGATAACGTATCAACGAGTGAGATCTAGACGAATCCGAACGAGCGAATCAAACAAGCGATCAACACTGATCGAACAAAGCGATCGAACAAGTCGACCGAACTAGCAAATCACTTTGGATCGAACTAGCAAAAATCTTTGGACCGAACGAGTGACCTCCTACATCAACCGAACTAAAGGATCGAACAAGCGATCGAACTAGGAGGATCGAACTAGATTTCTCTTTTTGGATCGAACGAGCAATCCCTCTTGAACCAAACAAAATAATCAAACAACAACAAAAACATAAACACAAATCAAACAAATCAACAATCACTTGCGATCCGTTCATTCATACTTTAATTAAAATGGGATCCAATGAAGAAACAAATGCAGCGGGTACCGATACTCGTCCACCTATGTTGGTTGAAAGTGACTACGAATCTTGGAAGATTCGTATACACAGGTACATTCGAGGCAAACCCAATGGCAAGCTGATATGGAAATCTATCCAGAATGGACCTACACCTCACCCTATGATCACTGATCCTCAACCTACTGATTCTGCTGTTGTGCCTGCACCAAGGAAGAAACTTGATTCTGAATTCAGTGAAGAGGAAAACAAACTTGAGATGGCTGATACTCAAGCTGAAATCATTCTCAGTCAAGGTCTTCCCAGACACATTTTCAACAACCTCAATCAAACAAGCACTGCAAAGGAGATTTGGGATAATGTGGAGATGCTCATGCAAGGATCAGGTAGGACTATTCAACAAAGGAAGGAAGATCTGTTTGATGAGTATGAACGCTTTCGTGCTATTGGAAACGAATCCATTCATGACTACTTTGTGCGTTTCCACAAGCTTGTGAATGACATGAAGATTACTCAGCTCAACATTCCAACTCATCAGATGAACACCAAGTTTGTCAACAACCTTCCGGCTTATTGGGGTAAGTATGTGACTAATGTCAAACAGAACATGGATATCTCAACCACACCTTATGTTCAGATCTATACTCATCTCAAAGCCTACGAGCCCTCATGCCAAAAAGACCTCTCAAGAATCCAGGAGCATTTTCTACAAAGTATTGTTGATCCACTGGCCTATGATACTCACACCACATCTGCACCTTGTTCTTCATCACCCTCAACTCCTATTCCACCACTTACTTGCTCATCTCCGAATGACGCTTCTGATGCGGCACTAAGACTCAGATTGCTAATCTCTTAAGTGGTTTCCAAAAGCAGTTTCCACCCACCAACAACCAGCTCCGGACTTCCTCCAACTCAAGGACTCATGCTAACGTGCATGATGGTCACATTGTCACTGAACCAGTTCAGAGGAAGGCTCTAGGTAATAATGGTAATACAGGTAATCGAGGCAAGAAGGTACATTGTTACAACTGCAGAGAGAAGGACATGAGCTAGGACAGAGTAAAGAACCCAAGAGAAAGTTGGACTCTCAGTAACTTTCAAAGATAAAGCCTTACTTGAAGAGAGCTAAAAAGAAAGGAGATGTGTTAAGATGCTGAAGCGAAGCATTCCTCCTGATTAGTGGAATGCACCGCACCTTATGATTCAACCTCAGCACTTACCTACAACCAGAACAGTTTCAAGTCAATCATGAGGATGCATATGAACTCAGACGGGATGAAGTGCCTATGCTGCTGTCGCTTATGGCCAACTTGTCCATCTACTAGTGCAACCACAATCCAGTCAATGGAGGTACACTCCAATGACAATCAAATCTTAATAATGTTATTATTAGAGTCAGGAAATCACCAGGAAGAACATTTTAGACTCCGATTCTGAGACTGAGATTGATGACATAAGATCTCGTATCATCAGTATGCTTCTTGACCACAGAAGCCCAAAATGTTCCGACTTGAGGTATCTTCTGACACATCAGATAAATTGTTCTAATATTGTCCATATTATACTGACTTGCAAACCCAACTAGACGAACCTTGCAACGTGTTAACCAAGAAAAATGTTGTGGAATAGAGACCCTAAAAAAATGAGCTTCTTCAATGCAAGCAAGAATATGTCGACTAGATACCCACAAGGTCAAACTGGATCTTGAAAAAAACAAAGTTAAGAAATGAGATAAGCCCTAGTGATTCACGTAACAAGCGTAAATACTGAACTTGTCAAGAAAACGATTTGCTCAAATCCACTCTTTCAGGAAACGAAAAATCAATTCAATTTTACAATCTGAAAAGAAAGATTTTATCTGAGAAAAAGGAACTCGCTGATATTATCTAATGAAATAGTTAGTTATAAAAACTGCTAACAAAGTCGTAATAGACATGTTTTGCAAAGAATTAAACATGCCAACACAAACTAAATCCCATGCTATCAAAGAACCGTAAGAAGGCACCGCTGCCTCTTGCACAAGGACATCCCTAGGCACCCGTAACCCAGGACTAGGTTAAAGGCCAAGCGTGCTCAACTTGTTTGTATGATGCTTATACCCTCTTTTCATCCCACTCACCACCCCGTTCGTAGATGGATAATTGAAGAGTCTTGTTCACCAAGTTGTTAGCATGAAAAAGATGAACGAAAAACCAGGGCATGTTCGACCCGCAAACGGTTTCTATGACAAGCTTAATGCCCTTATGTTCGTTCCTCAGAAGGACTTTCTGGAGATCAGGCGTATTGCTACTCTGCCACGAAATGCTATCAAGCTAGGTAAACCACCACAACTATGCTACTACCCTTATGTGTCAAAAAAAAGTCGACCTCCAAGGTCAATTCTGGCCATCTTCAAAAAGTAAATGCTGTTTATCTCAATTTGAAGGTATCATAAAAGAAAGAACAACACAAAAATCAGACTAAGTTTCTGAATGGTGTTATGAATAATGCAAAACAGTTTGTTGAACAACAACTGGTACCATTATAATGATCATTTCAAAAACCTAACCAAGCTGCTAAAGATACATTTTTCAAAGAGATAAGAAATTTGAATAGATTTTTGATGACTTGGGGCGAGTATGAACAATGTGAATTCTTGTATCAAGAACACTGACCATAGAGAAGAAAAATCTTTAATTAGGAAAGATGGCTTAATTGCTGAATGTTTTAGAAAAAGATATCTGCCTATTGTGCCCTTACTTCCGAATTGTTGTGCCCCTAGATCGAATTGTCTTTTGCGAAGATCTTAGATCTGCATGCGATTAGTGTACACACTAAAGTCTTGAACTTGATGCTGAGATTTCAAAACAAAACACTCTATTATTGAATCTGAAAAATGTTTTGCTTTCTCGAACAAATTAAGTTCAGCTTACAACTTAAATTTCAAAACTATTAAACGGTGCATAACACTTCTAGTGCCTCCAAAGCAATTTTTGAAATAACAGTTAAGACAACAGCTTCTAAGGGGCAATATTGACACTATCAGAAATTAGATCTCAGATCAACATCATGAAGGAGTTGAAAGTAGGTTCCACTGAAGTATGCAACCAACAAGCATTAGAAACTTACAGAATTCGTGAAAGATACATTGTACCTCCCTTAGGATTCCGCTAGATGAGCTTAAGGTAGAAACTTGAAGTCTGAAAAAACAGTATTGTTGAACTGTCAAGGGAATACTCACTCACGTACTGCGTATCACTGAGAAATACCAAGCTGAAAGCCCAAGTTAACTGGTACAAACAAGTAGTGGACCTTCCAACCTCCTAGACACCCAAAGTGCTTGCTCCAGAGAAAGTAACAACTTAGGTTCTAAGTATGATCCCACCACCCAAAAAGTTGTCTAACTGGTCAACACAACACCGATACCTAAAAGAATCAAGTAACTTAGTGAACCCCCAAGACCTTCACTCAAACCAACTCAAAAACCAGTAGTGCATCCTAATAAGCAAACTAACGTGTGTGTGCCTATGTCTACAGGAGTAAAACCCACTTCTGGAGCTAGCAAAACTGTGCCTAAGAGAGCCCCTCGGAATCATAGTTCTTTGCCGGCTAAGAAAGCGAATGCGAGGAAAGTAGAAGCACACCATAGGACTTTGAATAAAAAGAATCGTGTTGATTCTAATTTGCTTGTTAAACATTCTGTTTCTGTTTCAAAGATGAACAATGTTTGTGGTGCATGTAACAAATCTTTGGTTTTTGCTAATCATACTGATTGTTTGGTTATGTGTGATGGTTCTGTGAATGTTAAACCCCACCAGACTAAGCGTTTTAAACGCCAACCCAAGAAAGAATGGAAACCCATTAAGAGAGTCTGGAAACCCATTAGCAAACCTGTTGCTAATAGCAAGCCTCAGTGGAAGCCCACTGGAAGGCATTTCTCATTATTTGAGAAGTATCCTTTAACTAGGATCATGGAACCTACTGATATGCCAATAGAACTACCCCCGAGTGCTAGTTCTAGCCCCCAAATAACTATGGTCTCTAGGTTTACTGACCATAAACTTAGTGATCGAAAGGCAGGTTCCAAAGGGATCTCTGGTATTTTTGATTGTTAACTAACCGGAACCCTTCAGGGCATCCTATCACCGTAAATGTTTGTGTTATCGCAGGTAGTACAAATTGTTCTATGGTATCTGGATTCTGGATGCTCAAGACATATGACCGGTGATCGTGAGCGGCTTATAAACTTTGTGGAAAAGTTTATTGGTACTGTGAGATTTGGCAACGATGAATATGCAGCGATCATTGGCTATGGTGATTATAAACTGGGTGACACTATCATCTCTCGAGTCTATTATGTTGAAGGACTCAAGCACAACCTATTCTCAGTAGGACAGTTTTGTGATGGAGGTTTAGAAGTTGCATTCCGACAGCATTCATGTCACATCCGCAACTACGATATGGTGGATCTACTCAAAGGTTCACGGACAACCAACCTGTACTCCATCTCACTGAATGATATGATGTCAGCTTCACCAGTTTGCTTGCTTACAAAAGCCTCTTCCACGAAGTCATGGTTATGGCATCGTCGGTTGAATCATCTTAATTTCAGGACCTTGAACGAATTGGCTCGAAATAATCTAGTCAGAGGTTTACCCATGCTGAAATATGACAAAGACCATTTGTGTCCATCTTGTCAGCTAGGTAAAAGCAAGAAAGCATCACATCCACTAAAGACGGAAAACACCAATACTGAAGTTCTCCATACACTGCATATGGACCTCTGCGGACCAATGAGAACAGAAAGTATCAACGGAAAAAAGTATGTTTTGGTGATAGTGGATGACTACACCAGATTTGGATGGGTAAGATTTCTTCAATCTAAGGACAAAACTCCTCACGCGATTGAGAAGTTTATTGTAAAGACTCAACGAGCCCTTAATGCAACTGTTCGCTTCGTCAGAACAGATAATGGAACGGAGTTTGTGAATAAGACACTCGACGGATGGTTTGAGAGTGTTGGTATTTCTCATGAAACGAGCGTACCTCGGTCTCCACAACAGAACGGCGTTGTCGAAAGACGGAACCGAACTCTTATGGAAGCTGCTCGTACTATGCTCATCTTTGCGAAAGCTCCACTGTTCCTATGGGCTGAAGCTGTAGCCACTGCGTGTTATACTCTTAATCGATCTCTTGTACACACGCTTCACGGAAAGACCTATTATGAACTGCTGAAGGGAAAGAAACCTAATCTACAATACTTCCGAGTGTTTGGATCTCTGTGCTATCCTACCAATGACTACGATGACGTTGGTAAACTCAAGGCGAAAGCAGATATAGGTATCTTTGTTGGCTATGCACCCACCAAGAAGGCGTACCGAATCTACAACAAAAGAACGCGCAAGATTCAGGAAACCGTTCATGTTGCCTTCGATGAACTTACCGAAGGATTGACGTCTGTTCAAACCAGTTCAGGCCTCGCACCTCAACAAATGACTTCTGTGCCAAACAGTACAGAACTCGAACTTACTGCTTTACAGTCAGGACGCAGCCGTTCTGCACTAGTAAAAGACCCAGAACCACCTAGTGTCCCTCCTACAAAGAAACAGGTAGACGATTTATTTCAATGGTTTGATGATGATGAGGTTGTTCCGATACCTCCGGTTGTTCCGATATCTCCGGTTCATGTTCCTGCTGCCCCGGCACCCGAGAATGCCAATGGTTCACCTTCCACAACAGTTATCTCAGAAGGCGGTCCTGCAGTTACTGAAAACCTCTTACCTCATCAAATACCTCTACCAGACACTAGTGATTCTGATGTTGAAACACTGTTTGATCATGTTGACAGTAATGTGTTTGACACCTATAATGCTCCTGAAACCGATTCAGAAGCATCTCATTCCAACTCTGTCAACATCGATGTTACTCCCAACAACCAATTTCCTCACGTGCAAAAGTGGACTCAAGCACATCCGCTTGAAAACATTATTGGGGATAAAGACCGACCTGTCTCTACCAGGAAACAGCTAGAAACCGACGCGATGTGGTGTTTCTTCAATGAATTCTTAACTCATGTTGAACCAAAGACTTACAAGCAAGCCTTAGAGCACTCGTGCTGGATTGAGGCTATGCAGGAAGAAATTCATGAGTTTGAACGTCTAGATGTTTGGATACCTGTCCAGATAATATTCTTATCATCTCGCTCAAATGGATTTTCAAAATTAAGTTGGATGAATATGGAGACGTCTTGAAGAACTTGAAGAACAAAGCAGGTTAGTGGCGATAAAGGGATATCGTCTGGAGCTGGTATTGATTTTTGAGAAGCCATTTGTCGGTTGCTAGATTAGATTGGATCAGATCTTTTCATTGCTCACGCAGCAAGTCAGTAACATGGTTCCTCTTCCAGTTGGGGACGTTGAGGGAAAACCGCCTTCATCAACGGCGAACTGAATGAAGTTGTCTATGTAGTCATCCAGAGGTTTGTAGATCCAGGAGCATCCATCGCATGTGTACCGCTCAAGAAAGCTCTTATGGCTTATAACAAGCTCACGTGCGTGTATGACAAGCTATCAGTGTTTCTAATCATGTCAGGATTTACAAAAGGGCGTGGTCGATGCAACTATGTTCACCAGGAAAGCAGGCACACATATTATACTGGTACAAATATATGTAGATTGATATCATTTTTGCCTCTACCAATCCAAACATGGCAATTTATTTGCCATTTGAGATGACTCAACCTTTCAAGATAGTCGATGATGGGAAAATGTCATTCTTTTTAGGTTTACCAAGATTTCTCAAAATCCCAGAGGCATCTTTATCAACATCCAAATTTGTCAGGAAATCTGAAAAAGGTTTGGTTTTGACCACAATGCCACCATTGACACTCTCAATGGCGAAGCGTCCACTTGATGAAGATAAGGGAGGAAAGCTAATTGATCTCTACACGATTTCGTGGTATGGTTGGCTCCTTTTATGTCATATTTGTGACCATCTAGACTGCATTGTATTAGCTGGTTGTATGTGTGCACGTTCCAGGCTAAGCCTACTGGAAATGCACCTTTAATGCTATAAAGCTGGATCTTTCGATACCTAAAAAGAAACCATTCACATGGGTCTGTAGGTATCAGAAGACTCCGGCTTTGATCTAAAAGCTTTTGCGATGTGCTTTTGAGGGTGTCATGACACAAGGAGAAGATAACTTCAGGTTCAGCTCAATTTCTTGGACATCAGCTTGTTAGTGGTAATCAAAGAAGCAGAAAAGTATGCATCTCTACTCACAGAAGTGAATACATCGCCTATCAGGATGCTGTGCTCAAATCCTCTAGATCGCTTCTCAACTGCGAGACTAGGTTTGCTGTTCAAACAAATTCGATTTGTATTGTGATAATCAAAGTGTATTGTCTATGCTTGTAATAGTGTTCAACACTCGCGTCCAAGCACATTGATATCGTACCACTTTATCAAATAGAAGTTTGAAAGGTGAAAGTTGGTGAGTTGTATTTCGTGGAGACAAAATACCAACTGGCTGACATTTTTTCCGAAGGCCTAGAGCCTTACCGAGAGAGTGCTTTGCTTCGCAAAACACTACTCCACTGCTTGGAGTTAAAACCAATGTCACCGAGATCTGAAGCAACTCCAGGATGAGTCTGTCTCCGAGTAACCAAGTGTTTCATATTGTATTTGTGTATATTTGCAAAAAAAAAATAATAAAATAAAATAAAATTATTAAAATATATAGATATATTTATATTAGTGTAGTATGGCTTGCAGTTATTTCAGACTGTAACCCGGTCTTAGCCCAGAGATTTAATGTACGTTTCAGTGCATTATTTCTTCCACAGACAAGAAGTTGTCTAAGCCCCAAACCTTTTTTTATCATAAACAACTTGTTTTATCAAACATGTTCGGGCTAACCAATTCAAACATTGACACGGGTCATTGTTTGAGGGGGAGAATCAGTATTTCTCACAGTTGTTGCAGGTCAAAAGGACGTACTGTTGCTGATTCTATTGCTGAAAGATTGACACGACCAACCGCTTACAAGTTCAAGAAGCTTTGGTATTTTTTGTTTTTTTTTTTACAGTATCATATCTGTCTGGGGTATTCTAAAGGTCTTGTTTCAATTGCTCACTTGATATTTGTGCTATTTCACCTCACCTCATACTTTGAGGGGGAGATTGATACATTTTAAGTCCATTCTAGATCAAAACCATTCAACAGTTTCATACTTTTGATCGGGGGAGAAAATGTGACTTAAACATGTAAAACGGATAATTAATGATTCGATTGATTCTAAAATGCTAAGTCCTATCCATGCATGTGCTAAACATCTTTCGTTTATCGACGCACATGTGTAGGGGGAGCATAAGTGTTAATATGATCAAAAATGTCAAGGTACCAAAAGTTTGTGTTATACACACGTATCTTGATAAATGACAAAGAATCTTTTGTTTCATGTTCGTGAAAGTGATCTTATGGAATGCTGAGGAAAGAGGATGTTGTTCCACAAGGGTATTCGTATGATTGCTAGGCCTGCGTCTTCGGACTGCGCCCATAGTGAAGTGGATTTCATAAATTGTACTTGTACAAGTTGGATTTCCCAAGGCATTCATATCTTTCGGATATATTTCAATAATCATCGAAGCATTCTGATTTTAAACTTTGTTTGTGCCCCAAAACAAATTTTATAAGCACATCGAATGTTTTTCAATCATTTTTGCCAACAGGCATTCTACGGTATTAATTGTATTAGAAGTAAAAGCTGGAAAAAGGAATTGTACGGTATAGTCAGGAGATAGTAACTGTACGACTCACTCTTTACCATTTATTAGTAGGAATTACTTATAGTGTGTTAGTCTTTCGGACATCTGGTCAGAGAACGAGTTGAACATTAGGGAAATCTGATACTTAGGTATTAGAGGAATAGCTTGTCAACGTGGCGGGGAAAAAAACTGATACTGGAAGGTTCTTTTAATGAATTCTTTCTGATCACAGGTGCAGTATTCATAAGTAATCATTGATCCCTCACGGAATTCAGAGGTTAATGTAACCGACCAGATTTGGAGTATCGTCTAATATCGGTCCCTCAAAATATAAAACCTTTGTGTGTTCACAAA
The DNA here is from genome assembly GCA_026074375.1 of Tanacetum coccineum. Lineage (NCBI taxonomy): Eukaryota > Viridiplantae > Streptophyta > Magnoliopsida > Asterales > Asteraceae > Tanacetum > Tanacetum coccineum. The sequence goes on along the minus strand of BQNB010102936.1, from coordinate 8,899 downwards.
ATGTTTTTCTAGAACACATTAAGTGGATTTTACATAACAAAATGTTTTTGTTGGTGACTAAATTGTTCTATCATAGCGAATGACGACTCAAAGTATCCGATGCAAGACATGTGCTCATATCCATACCACAGTATCTGAAGTAATCAAGAAAGCTTACATTCAAAGCTTCCGCATAATCTCTGAAAATCAATATCTTCTTCAAATGCAAAAGTTCAAATGATTGGAAGAAGATAAATCATCAAAGCTTTCAAATGATTCCAACAGGATTTATGAGTTGTGAATGACTAAACTAAAGATCAGCGTATGGCAAAGTCAAAGTGAAAGAAGATCACAAAGTAATTCAGAGAAGTAAAGCTTAAACAAGTCAAAGATCAAGATCAAGTCATCACATCAGGTTCTGAAGATCATGATCAAGGTGTTAAAGATTGAATTACCAAAGCACAACAAGTGATGTACCCTATCAACAACGAGCTAAAGAGACAAGCACGAGTAAGCTTCAAACAACTTCTCATGACCTCATCTAGGGGGAGATTGTTAGGATCACATAAATGGACCCAAACAAAGAAGCTTCGGTCACTCGAAGATACAAGATAAAAGTCTAGCTCGTTTGAGCGTGTAATATTATGTAAACGGGCCATTAATGAAAAAGCCCACAAAGGCCTCCTAGGGTAATGCATTTAGTATAAATACACCTAGTTTAGTCAAAATTAGGTTAGCTACTCCATAATACTTTTCATCTTTAGGGTTTGTAGCAACTCTTGTTTCTTTCAATAAAAAAGTTCTTTAATGTTTAATCTTTTGTGCTATTGATCTTGTGATTAATCCATGGAATGATCTAGGGATCCTACAGTTTGTAAATCTAAAAGTGAGCCGTTTTCACAAGTGACACAACGGTTGTTTTTTTAATTTTTTTGTTGGTATTTTATACTTTTTAGAATAAAATAAGTTGAGAAAAATAAAATATTTTTGTATTTTTATGGTTTTATAAAAGAAAATAACAAATTAAAAATGATAACTTTACGAGGAAGGATCTTCAACGCACTAACTTCAAATACTTCGCAAAAATCGTACACCTCGTCCCCGGCAATGGCGCCAAAAATTGATTCGATCCAAATAGTCTATATAAAATAAAATATATATCCTAAATATCTCAAATTAATTATAGTATAGAGAGTTTCCCGTTTAATATAAAATTACTTGAGGACAAACAATAGTATATTTCCTGAGTGTCGTATCCCGACGAGAAGTGAATTTGAAATCCACAAAAGTATTTTATTTGATGCTTGAATATCGAGTATTTTTGTTTTTGATTTCTAATTCTAAAAGCATAAAGGGAAGCAAGAAAAACCAAGCAATCAATTAAAGCAACTAATGATTGAAGCAAAAAATGTTAACGGGAATCTAAAAACGCGACTAAATACCTAAATTATTAAAATTTAACTTTAAAACTATTTTTTCATTTTTTATAAATCCTAAATGACTGAAAATAATTTTAGAAAAAAGAATTATATTTTTTTGATTTTTATGTTATTTATTATGAAATTATAAAACCAGTTTAATCTAAAAAATATTACTAAAAATACTTAAACTATTTATAGAAATTTTCAAAAAATTACAGAACGCAATTAACACTAAAACTAATGTTAAGGAAAATAAAACTGTTAAAAACGGGTTATAAACTACTCCAGAAATATCAATATGCTAGAAGGTTTAATCTGAAAAGAGTATAAGAGATAAATTGTTGCAAATGTTTAGAAAAAGACCCTAAGGGCAGTTGGTTAGTGGTATCTTCAGTAGTGTGTGTGTTTGAAGGTTTGTTGGTTGTTATATTAAAGGAGAGGTCACAGGTTCGAACCTTGTGACCTTTCTTTTTGGTAAAACATTTTTTTAATTTTCTTTTTGAGACTTATAAAGAACAGTTAAAAATAAGCAATTTTTGTAAAATGAACTTTTTATGAAACTTTGAAATAAGCTAGAAAAGGCTAGCTTAAGATGACAGTTTGTATTAGATTTATAACTTTAAGCCATTGTGAGTTTTTAGGACTAAAATAAGCAAAATTAAAAGAACTACGCTCGGAAATCTAACAACTACTTAGACCTAATAAGCAAAGATGACAAGGAATTAGCTAATAAAATTGGCTGAAAAAGCTCTCAAAAGCTGAAAGATATGCTGACTTAAGCAGGACAGATTCAAAGAACAAATGGCAATTTGAAATGATTTTTTAGATCAAATAAGCCACTTGAAATAGATGAAACTCAAAATAGATTAAGTGAATTCCATAGACACTTTAAAAGCTAAAAATAAGGAAATATGACTAGAAATAAGTAGAAAAGGCAGTAGAAAATGACAGACTTAACTAATTTATCTTTTGGCTTTTTGAAAATTATGATAGTTTAGAAACTTAATTCTAAGACTCAAATAGCTAAAACTCAAAAATAAGCTAAAGACTTTGACCCTAAGGACACAAATAAACTAATCATAAGCATAAAATCCTTAAAAATAAGCTAGAAAAGCAAAGATGAAAAAGGTCAGTTTATGCTGATCAAAATCAGTATATACTGAACCTTGTTTTTAGTCTTAAATTTAAGCTAGAAAAAGCTATTGCAAAAACTCAAAAAGCTAAAACAGATCAAGCTTGTTGCCTAATGAGCTTAGGTTATCACTTTTAGATCCTTAAACTACCTTAGTCTAACCTAAATTTGCAATTGAAAACTAGATTTTAAGCTTTGAAATTGAGACTTAGGGACATGGACAAAATTTAACTTAAAACTTCAATTGACAAATGCTATGTTGATCCCTTCTGAACAGATCTTTAACTCCTTAGCTGATATAAGGTTTAGTTATATTGGATAAATCCAAGACAACTATGGTAGAAACTTTGATTGGAATATCACAGACTCAGCGAAAACTAGGTTGTGATACTAAGAAGAATAATAACAATAAACCAAACTTTCAGCCTCAATATATTGAATACGGTTACTCTGAATGGTAACAAGGTTTACAACCTTGAAGCTATGAACTAACTATAAAATGTGTGTATGATGGATGTGTAGAGATTAATGTGTTTTCTCAACACCCTAGGACCTCCTTTTATAGTAGGTTACAATACAATTAATACTTTCCTAAGTATTCTACATCAATACTTTCCTAATAAACCTTGTAACCTACTCATCATATTTAATACTTATTAATACTTTCCATAAGTATTCAACTTTCCTAGTCAACACATTTAATATTATAAGGAAACTAAATCATTTGGATATCAATCCTGATCATATCTTTGACATATCTTCTACAATCTTTTATTATTTGTAGAATCTTCATTATGTCAATTTAGTCCCTATTGTTTCATTTATTCAAACAACATTAAGAAATCTTTAATTCCCAACAATCCTCCCTTAAACTTGATATTCATCTTGTTAATCATCAAGTTTCTTGAATGAAAGATTCCCAACAATGCCTCCTCTAAACTTGATATTCACTTGTTAATCATCAAGTTTCTTTAATGTAAGCTTGTTTTTAAGAAAAAGGAAGATGATCATGTGAGAGTGAAGGAGTCATTTTATAGCTGCCAGGAGAAGCTTCTAGGTGTCAAGGTTTGTTACACGATCCCATCAATCCTGGCTCTTCATTCCTTCAATCATTTGATGCTTAATATCTACCGTTAGATTAGATTTTGATCACACAGATTGCCAACGTGGCAATCCGTGTGTTAGAGGCCTTTGTGCTTCTTTTGTGAGCGTTTTAGTGTAAAATCCTCATTCCCCGTGTGTTTTCTTCAATCCACGCGTGTCATTCCTTTTGGGAATTGGCCAATGAGAGCGTTTGGTGATGTATAACTCTGCCAAGGTGTACCTTTTCACTTGAATTACCCTTCCATGCCCTTAATTTGCACTTGCCCCTTGATTTTGACATTGGGGTAAAAGGAAGAAGATTGGCCAATGGCAAAGCTTGGTGACGTATAACTCTCCCAAGGTGTCATTTTTTACTTGAATTGGACTGCCACGTGGTCAATTTAGATTTACCCCTTGATTTTGACTCAAGGTTAAACAAGGACGATGGGTGAATAGTAGCAACAGAAATTCCCGCGTAACTTTCTTTTATAAAAAGGCATTTCACTTTTTCTTTTTACCCGAGTTTATAACTTCGGGCTTATAAGGGATTTTGGGCCGGGTTTTTGGGATTGGGCTTGGACTTTGTGTTTTGTTATAAGGAAGTTAACGGGTGTTAACTCTTATAATTATAAGAGTTAACACCGTTAGGGTTTAGGGATTATTTTTGTAATTTGGTTAACTTTGAGGGACTGATTTAGGAATTTTTGGGTTTTGTCTTTTTATGGTTGACCACTGTTGACCATAGGTTGACTTTTGTTGACCTTGATAGCATTCTCCAGCTTTTGCACACTCAATTCTGTTCCCGTGTTCGTGTTTGTCTGGTTTTGACCGTTTTTTTGAGATTTTTGCAATATCCGTACCTACACAATCATAAAGACAAAACAAGCAATATACAAGCATTTTAAGCATAATTTTGTCTTTTTAGGGCCATTTTTGACATAAAACGGATATGTGTTTTCACACATATCACAAACTAGCAGCTATCAACGGATTTGAAAATTCTTTACCAGATGCCGTTTGCACTGGAATAGCCAATTCTTAGTGTCGGTTAGACATGGTGAATTGATTACCATTTGTTGTGTTGAAATGAAACCAACACCTAAAATTCTCCTATCCCTTGTAGCTTGCCAATTCTCAAAACCACTATCCATAAATCAGGCTAAGAACAAACTATCTGAGAACCAAAAACATGCTTTTTCACTCGATATAGAACAATAAACTATTGTGAACAATAGTTCTGTCTGAGATCCAAAAAATTGTGAACTATCCGATTTCTGATAATGCAAGTAGTACAAACTGGGTATGTCGGATAGAACTACCAGTTTTAACTGTTTTTCTCAGACGATGTTAGTAGTACAAACTTATCTCGGACAACAAAGGCAGTACAAACATAAACACGAACAGTACTAACCTTTTCTTGTCTTTCAATCTACTTCGTTAATAATCATTAAAGCCCAATTGTATCAATAAAGCCCAACCTTGTACACGTGAACAAGCAGCACAACATCATCACGTTTATAACCACTTCTTTGCTTCTTCATTCTGTTGCCAATTGCTTTATTCCACTCGACGTCAACTGGCCCAATCTCTGTTTCTTCATTCTTTATCTTTGTATACCAATTATTTGCTCAACAAATATTAATCACAAAGAGCAGTTACAATCGTGAACTCAAGCAGCTTTAAAATCAAGCACCATTAATAACATATAAGCCCAAGTTTTTTTCGAGTTCAAATAGCAGTTGGGTGGGCAACGAGTAATAACAACAACATATACTCATGTATAGCATTAACAATCCTTGTCAACAAGCAGTACTAAGCATATTCGAGCAGTACTAAAAATGTCTAACTTCATTATTCGAGCAGTATTATCAATCAAAGGGAAGCAGTACTAACATTCATGGGAGCAGTACTAACCAAAATACCATGGCAGTATTAACTTAGTAACACTTTATTAGTCATAAATCTATTACTGATTCGTCACTAATCATAGTACTTCTTCAAGGCACGAATTGTGTGATCAGGTGTGTCCAATTTCTTTTTCTTTGTGTCTGTTGAATAAAATCTAGGACGAATAGTATGTATCCCACTTTTGTTCACCACATCAGAAGCACAGCTAAGCCTAGAGCATAGCACAAACTTTTTTTTAACCAATATTAACAACTTAACTTGGACGAGCAGTATTAATAAATAAGAGCAGTATTAACTTATATGAACCTTTTAACAGTAGTAACAAGTAAGGAGCAGCATTAAGTTTTATCACGCTTGCATAACCCTCTGATCTTTTACTAGTGTTTCACTATAAGTCCTACTTCTAGGTTTCATCACACAAACTGCTGTACTACACCAGCTTTAGACCTGCTGCTTCCAGTGAAAAATTAACTCAAACACAAAATCCTTGTGACTTCACCTATTAATTCCATCTAATACTTCTCTTTTCCTACACAATGTTAGTCCACAAACACAGAAAATACAAACCATAACAATTCATAAACATCACTTCCCATTTATGAATTTCCCTGTACACTGGATAATAAGATCAATGTCTTTTGAAGTCCCAAGCCAGTACAGACTTGAATCTTCCTAGTGCATCAACATAATCATATCTTGTCAGGGTGTTTGATGCACTATTGGATTTGAAAACATGGTCTAATTCTTCATGTTTTGGTTTCCAAACCCAGCTAGTTGAAGCCTTAACAGTATTAACCTCTGCTTTTGGCCTAGCGGTATTAACCCTTGTACTCTTAACAGTATTAACTCTTTTGTTGAAATATCTGTTGTAATTTGTTGTTTTCTTGTTAAAGGGTCTTTTATCAGATGAATACGCTTTATAAATAGAATCTGGTTTTTGCATAACATCATTCATTCTTGTTCTGGATTGAGCAGTACTAACTGATTTGGCAGTATTAAGTGATACTAGGCCTGACTTAGTTAGTACTGCTTGTGGAACTATGTTACTTTTTGGATTGGAGTGAGAAAATCTACCAAAGTTCTGATGATTCACCCTCTTTGAGTTGTTCCACATTGGTTTAACCTGTTTTTAATCATTAATCTTTCTCTTGTGTTTACAGGTATAGTGCAGGTGATCAAAACTACCACATACATAGCAAGCCTTATTGTTAAACTTAAGATTTCCACCTTAAAATTTCCACCTAATTTCTGAGTCATCATACCATTCTAGTTTCTTTTATTTCCTCTAGGACTCTTATTGTTTTTCTTAAGGTTTTCTGCTTGCCTAACAGTTTCATTCCTAGCATTAACGGATTCAATATTTTCAAAACTAGGTTTGACTGTTTTTGTAACTTCCTTAGGTTTGACCACAATCTCATCATCTTCACTGTCAAATTCCCATTCCTCAATAATGGGTTCACTCATCCTAACAGTTTTAATTTTAGGCATTTCCACTTTATCATTACTAGTTTCAGAATTACTTGTTTCAACTTTAGACACATTAGTAATTGTTTCACTTACTTTAGACTCTTTTGCACCATTATGCCCAAAACCAGCTTTATCATTAGCACTCAATTGACTATTTCAGCATTTGTTATTAAGACTTTTAGAAGAAGTTTCAAATGATTCTAATTTGGTTTTTAATTCTTCTTTTTCTTTTACAGCTTCTGCTAATAGTTTTTTATGGTATGTGAGTACATCAGTTTTGTCATCTAAATCAATTTTCATAAATCTAATCTTTTCCTCATAGAATGTTAGGAATCTGAATGGGTATAATGCAGTACAAAATATCAAGAATCCGGTTTTTCAGAATGCAGTTCAGAATCCGGGAGTTCAGAATGTTGGAAATTAGAATGGGCTTATTGTTGTTCTGGGAATGGCTAATCCGAATGCGAATCAAAATGGGAATGGTAATGTTGTAGCAGCACGGGCTGAAGGTAATGGTAATGGGAACAACAGAAATCAGATATAGTGTTACAACTACAGAGGATTGGGTCATCTTGTTAGGAACTGCACAGTCAGACCAAGGAGAAGGGTTGTTACTTATCTTCAGACACAGTTGTTGATTGCTGCTCAAAGGGAAGAAGCAGAAAACCAACTCCAAGGTGAAGAGTTTGATTTGATGGCTGCTGCAGGGGATCTTGATGAGATTAAGGAAGTTAATGCATACTGCATCTTGATGGCTAATTTGCAGCAAGCATCGACATCGGGTACTTAGACTAACAACGCTCCCGTCTATGACTCAGATGGATCAGCTGAGGTATACCATTCTGAAAGTTGTTATGATAATGATATATTCAATATGTTTACTCAAGAGGAGCAGTATACTAAGCTACTCGAGCCCATTCCTGAACCACACCAAGTACAACAGAATGATAGTAATATTATTTCTGTGGTATCTAGTGTGGAGCAAAGTGGGAGAACAATAGAACAAAATCCTGCTACAGTTGAGGAAACACGTGCTTATTTTGAATCATTATATAATAATTTAGCCATAAAAGTTGAGAAAGTCAACACGGTTGTTAGCCTTATTTTTATATAAGTCAAACAAGAATGTCGCCAGTCGTCTTTGTATTAATTAGTCTTGTATTGTAATAGGCTAGTTGGGTTCAAGGGTCTTGGGATTTAAGCTAATATTGTCCATGTTAAGGGCTAAAGCCGAAGACAAGCCAAGCCCGGCCCAAGATAGAAGCCCATACGCCATACATGTTGGCTAGGGTATAAATAGGACCCTCTTCACACATGGATAGGGTGTTGGTTCTCATTTGTAAAGTGTGTAACCCTTCACTCTTATTTCTCTCTCTAATATAATCTTTCTTATTTCCATCTCTTTTCTTCTTATCTTATTCGGCCTATATAGCTTATTTAGTTAGCTTATTATTGTGTAATGGATTAGCTTATTAGGATAACAAGTGGTATCAATCGCCAAGGGGTTTTAAGGTGGTTGATTTGTGGTTTCATAGCATTTTCGTCCTTGTTTTTATTCCTTAAGCCACGGCTTATTGTTGTTTCTTGCATATTGATTCTTAAGCTTGTTTAAGCCTTAGCTTTATATCTTATTTGTTGCTTACAAACAATTTATACAAGAATCAAACATAGCTTAGGTGGTTTTGTACTTGGTTCAAAAGTTTTTATTGAAAAAATTGCATAGACAAATCATTAATAACTTAGTTTTTGTTATTGTTTTGAATAATCAAAGTGTACTCTCATTGGTCTTAGCTTATTTGAAGCTTATTCATCACTTATAAGCTTATTTGAAATTTTCATGGCTTTGTTTTCAAGCCAAGGTGTTCTTCATAGCGGTTTGGCATAAGGTAGTACTTTGTTTTGTTTGTTA
>BQNB010102935.1:0-10410 GCA_026074375.1 Tanacetum coccineum | reverse complement strand
ACTTCGAAAGTCAATCGTGGACATTTATTTAGGGACGGAGGGAGTATAAGTAAACACACTACAATAATCGACCAAATGTCCACTCTGAATCAGATTGGGAAACTATGTCCTTATGATTCTATTATTTCTAAAGCTAATTAGATAATTAGTCCTTGTGGTTTCATCTTTATTCACTTATCGTCCTTCAACTTTAATAATTACATCGCCTATCCCTGTGATTGTCCATTTCTAATGGACCGGCCTTTTGATCAAACGATCGTTACTATTATTTCATTAAGTTTAGTCATGTGAGGGTAATTATGTCTTTTTACGTACTTCATCTTCAATCTCAAGTATATTGATATATTCCTCCTTTATTCACATTCATATCAAATTCATAAACACAAAAATCAAAGACAAATTCTTTAATTCAAATTAATAGACACTTTCATTTTCAAAACGAAAAGCACCCTTTAATTCACCCTAATCTTCCTTCACTGTTTATGTTGTTAACCTTTTTATTATATACAATATAAAATTAAAAAACACCATATCAAGAACACTTGATAAAAATATACATTATAGATCAAAACCACTTTAGCTAAACCTATCAAAGTTAAAAAACATACTTGTTCATCTTTTCACTCAGCCCATTATCCTTAATATCAATTGCATATTAATAAAAAGATTATTACACCCCAAAACTGGTTTTTAGATATTATATTACCAAAATGTATCGAATAGTTGACTAAGACTATATATGGTTTGAAAGACCAAATATGATTGAATAGTCAATGTTTTAAGTTGAAAGTCAAGTTTGTTAGTGTAACAATCCGCATTTTCACATCTTTTTACGTCAATAAATATTCAACTATCTAATTTAAACTTTTACACGTTCACTTTTAATTTTCAACGTTTAGTTAAATCGCCTAAACTAAAAATCAACAATAAATGTAAACCGACATCAAACAAATAAAAGTTTACGTCAAACAAGTGTTATATTATTTTTATGAAGATAATTATTAACTTTTCATATTTTATTTTTATTGGTTACGTAAAACGTCTATGTTTCGCAATAAATTATATTTAGACATCCACGGAAGCACCAATACCCATCTATACTCAAACAAATACCCACGTTTATACCCAATACCCAAAAATTAAATTATTTCCTACCTTAACATACTATATGGCCGGTTATATGCAAGTAACACAAGAATAAAACACTTAACGCTCCACTAGTATCACTTCTTATTAATGTATACCTTCCATTCACTTACCAACTTAACCATAAGTACATTAGCCATAAATAAAGTGTCCTCCCATCCTGGGGAGGAGGAGAGCTCTTACACATTGGTACCCTAAACCACCCTTTGATCACATGGTTTAAGCTAGGTTGTTTCTATAATACTACTACTATAAAAGGAAAGCCTTAAGTTAATAAAACACACACACTCATTTCTTGCAAGTAAACTCTTCATATTCTCTCTTCTTTCTTCTATACCTCACGGCTCTAATTAGTAAACAAGAAACATTCATAGTTTTGATTTTAACAAGGGTATAAGCATACAAGTATCATTAGGGTGATAATCTAAGGGGTTTCAAAGGTGTTCCAAGAGTTAGGGTTTGTAAATCAAGGGTTTCTAAAAATGATTTCGGGTTGAAAAAATTTAAGGTTCTTGATTTGGGTTTACATCTCATTCACTCACACAAGGTCCATATTAATCTCTATACTTTCATTTGATTATTTTATTCATATATACATTCATATTTATTATTTAGTTACATCACCACTAATTATTTTATAAAGTTTATAAAATAAAATGATACATAATCACATTCGAACTCAAGAGGAAATGGTGTTAAAATATGTTAGAATACAAAAACATATTTTATTTGATGTTATGCAAGTGTTAATTAATTTATAAAATTTATAGATTAATTAATGGTAACAATTTATTTATATAAAGTATATAAATAAATAATTATGGAAGACATTATACTTGGACTTTGGACAAATTCATGGACATATATATTTGAGGACATAAAGTATACCAAATATGTTGTATTAATTAAATTAGAAGACTTATGATAATTTAATTATGGCAAAACTTATTAAAATAATTCATAAAACATATAAATTCGAACTAACTGAACATTCTGTGAGATTTTGACATTTTTATAAATTCAGGAAGTATTTTGTTAAAATAGTACTTTTCATAAGGATTCTAGATCTATAAGGAACTCGAAAAACGAAGCTACAACGAAAAAGATATGAGTTTTGCAAGTTTAAGTTTTATAAAAATAATTTTATAAATAGTTTACTGTTCATACCTCGAGACAGATTTTGTGGGTATTTTATTTGAATGGATATACTCGCCACGATTCCAAATCTATAAAGAACGCTAAAAACGGAGTTAAAATGAGTAAGTTATGAGTTTTCAAAGTTTACGGAAAAGTATATAAAAATTTTAGTTTTTTTTTTTTAAAACTATAAAAACTGTGAGTTTTTCCTGCAGAAACTATAACGTGATTTTGAGGGCCTTCGAGTCCGATTAGGCCAAAGTATAAAGCTACAAAATGTGGGGTGTGTTCAAAAATGAGTTTTAACGTTAACCTTAAATTTTTCATAATTTATCAACGTATAGATATTTAATTAGAAATTATAAAAGTTGTAAACTTTTATAAATAATTTTTTGCACTTTTATAAAAATACTACAAAAGCTGTTTGGAATTTAAAATGTAGTTTACGAGTGTTTTCAGGTCCGTTTGGGTTATAAAAACCGTAAAAAATAATGTAGTATTACTTATATAATATTTATAAACACTTTTAACTTTATAAATATTATTTTATAAAATAATTAAACTATTCATATAATATCATTATATAAATACTAAAAATATTAAATCAAGTATCATTAACAAATAATCAATTGATGGGCAAGGATAATATTTTTACAAATACAAATACTTATAAATTTATTCAACGAGTACGATTTAAATATTATTTCATCTCTAAATTTAGACAAAGACTTTTGGGTGGTGATTTAACTCTATAATAATATGTTGTTGTATTTATATTAAATACATTATACTTATACGACCTTTAATTAATTAGGTTGCAATCCGGATCATTGCGACGATTACTTTGTTGATTTTGCGATAATCACTAATTTCACTAGAGGTGAGTTTATAGCCTCTCTTTCACTTGTTTTACATTTACTTACAAGTCTTGGGGGAGAATACATGCTCATTACAACTTGTTTATATACTCTTTTACATACTTGTTTACACACTTGATTTCGTAGCTCGTTTACATACACATTTACAAAACTGTTAAATGCTCATTACAAACTCATTTACATGATGGATTACAAACTCGGTTACATGAACGTTTACAAACTCATTACATGATTGATTACAAACTTATTTTTATATCTCACGGTGAGATACAATACTTTTTTTTACTTATGGATGCATCAACTTTACTTTTACTCGAATGATTACGGATTAGCTTAGGTTGCATGAACTGTTAATTACTCGAAGGGTAAGCGCGAATGTTATAAAATAGATCTATTGGGGATTGACAACCCCCGTTCGGGTAATTAGCTCTTACTAGTTCGAGATCGAACTAACGAACTTATACCATGTCGGATCACGACTGGCTTGGAGTCTCAGGGCCAGCACAACATACTTATGAACTCTTACCATGCCTTGAATAAAGTGGCATACTGATAAGTCTACGTCGCAGTTTCATGAACTTAAGGGTAGAATCGTAATCACACATGGTGACCATTGTATGTGTTACAATGGTCATACACACTTTACAAAAGCTTTGGTCTAACTATACTTAACTTTTTGTTACTATTATAAGGATTGAAATGGTTATACACATCTTTGATTCAACATTCATACTTACATTTTGTGACTATCATAAAAGGTTGAAATGGTCCTATGTACTTTACAAATATTTGATTCCAACATTTAACAACGCATTTTGTGTGGTTCGTGTTTACACATATTTTAAAAACCTATATGTTTGAGTTTATGTGTTACAAGTCTTGTATGGTGGGACTTGTAACACAGTAAATTTGTATATATAGTTTTTGTGAATTACGTTTATACTTACAAAAACCTATGAACTCACCAACTTTATGTTGACACTTTTAAGCATGTTTTTCTCAGGTGAATTAGATGCTTGGCTTACTTGATGTGCATTGGAGTCCAAACTTTACACGAATACTTTTCAAACGACACATTTAGAGGTCGTTCTCTCATAGCTTATGCAAAGGTACTCATGAAGTAACGCTCCCGGACAATATTCCGCTGCGACCCAAATTTAGGGGTGTTATAGTTTGTCTAACTATAAGTTAAAATGTTAAGTTATAAGTTTATGTAATGAATTGTTAAGGTGTAGGAAGTATTGTGGCCAAATAATAAGAAATGAGACTTGAAGGGCCACTTTTACTAATAAACCAAACTATTTCCAGAATTTAGATAAATATACACCTCCTTTGACTTTTTTGACTTATCTAAAAATGTGTAGAAGTCTCAGAGTGTATGTTGGTTTGGTTCTAGCAAAAGAAAAAGATAAGGAAATACTAGTTTAGGAGGAAATTAATCAAGAAGGTGTAGCATTCAATAGTTTGAGCCCTTGTCCTGTTCTTATTCAAGTAAGTACTCATATCTTGAATTAATTAGTGAAGTGGTGAATTAGGGTACATGTACCCAATTTGGAGGTTTGGGGTAAAGAGTGTTTTAAAGTAAACTTATGAGGTTATAGTAATTATGGGTTAAGTTATATTGATTAAATTAGTAATTTTTGAGGGTTTTTATAATAAAATCAAGATATGGTCATATGATGATTAGTGATGATAAAGGGTGCGTTCTTAGGGTTATAATAAACCCTTGTTATGGCTTAATGTGATGTTTATTATTTGTGATGATTCTTGTTTAGGAACCAAAGGTTGATAATGATGATGTTTTTAGTTAAATTATCTTGGATGTGAGGTAAGTAAAATGGTAGTAATGTGATATTGTATTGAGTTTATCATATTAAGTATTATATGTATGTGAAAGATTATTTAGGGGATTAGAAGGCCTTGTCTAGTATTCTTGGATTAAGATTAGAATGAAACTAGTTTGGCATAACTATTTAAGAGTTAGACTAGTTTCAAACAGTAAAAGGTATGTGTGCTTGTGTTTGTTAAAGAAAATGAGTTAAATGTGCTTATGCAAGACATAGTATGGTTAAGTATAGTGTAATATATCTCGATATATATGATACTTGTATCGATGAATGATGTATAATTCCTTGTTATTTACCGTTTTACTTACTAAGCGTTTCACTTACGTGTTATAGTTGAAATCTTTTGTAGGTTCTCGAGAAGAAGGTAGAGTTTTTGGTAAAGGCCTAAGACTAAGGATCGGTTTGGAAGTAGTTGGATTTATATACGAGCTTAGTACTAGATACCGAGCTCCATCACGTTGAACCCCCAAGTTTATTAGTTAAGGTTTACCTTACAAGGTTCTGTAAATTTCTTTCAAGTGTAAAGTTTTCTAAAGTTATCGAGTTAAAGTTATGTTATAGTTTGGTGTTATAGTGTCGTAAAGTGGGTCAAAACGGGTGTTTGGAAAACCCCATAAAGTATATGTTTATGGTTATTTACACCACGAGTATTTATGAAAATGAGGTAATATATTGTTATAGAGAATTATGCAAAGTTTCATTGATTTTTGAGTCTTGGAATTTGATTTTTCAAAAATAATGCAAAATATAGTCTTTTGTTATTTTCTGCAGTGAATATATGATCATATGCAAATTTCAGCATATGATTGCATCAGACTCTTTGTAAATGGCACATGACCAGCATATGACCATATGGGATTTTTAGCATATGGTCATATGGTCCCATCAAAAAGTTAATAAAGGGCATATGGCCAGCATATGACCAATATATGACCATATGGAATTTCATTATATGGTCATATGCTCATGTCAGTTAGAAAAAAAATGAGTTTTATTCAAGATTATTTTCCATAGTATTATTTTGTTTAATAAAAATTAATCCCGTGGCCTGCGAGAAGACGGATCACCCGCCATTTTGAGTAATGTAGTCTAGTTTTTATGTAAAAATAATTCTTAAGGTGTGGTTGTTTATAGATTTTTGTCAGTTTATTAAAGAGTTACAGAAGGTCTGTTATAGTCAAGTAGTTTTCGCGAAAAGTTTTAAATTTTGATTATTTTTAGTCAAATCAAGAAAGGGGCGTTTCAAAGATGTCCCTTTATTTCATCATTTGAGATAATGATGAGTCATACACATATTAAACCACGGACATTAAAAACATCCTCGTAACCAAAACTAGATCTTACTTGCTCTCGCACCCCTCAAATTGATTTCAACCTATGTGTGCATATGTGTTTTTTATTTATAAATTTAAATGGGTTTATATTTTGGGTGTATACCTTTGACTTCATCTCATCCTTTACTTTTAGATTTGGTCATTGCAGTAGCAACGGAAATTTCATTATTGTATGTGTTGTTAAGGAAGAAAATGGGTTAACCAAAGATATTAAACATGAACACTTGTTATCCAAATACTAAACCGTCTTTCACAAATCACAAACACATATTTAGTAGAAATTTAGAGAGAGAAAGTAGAATAATTATTGAGAGAGAAAGTAGAATAATTGTAGAGAGAGAAAGGAGTGGAAGGATGTTTATTTCTTGCAAATGGAAAATGATAAGCAACCAACCAACCACCTCTCCATAGGAAGGAGAGGTGTATATATAGGGACACATGACCTATGTGACACCTAGGTTACATGGAGTTGAGTCGGGCTCGGATTTGGTTAGGCTTTTGGCCCGTAACACTTACAATATTATTTTAAACCTCGAGCCCGTGTACCCGACTAGCATATTACAATAGATACAAAGTTCCTAAAATGTAAAGACTCGACTCAATCTATAATGACATTAACTTTCTTTGTTTGACTCAATAGTTTAAGGCTAACAATCTCCCCCAAAGTAAATGTTGTTATATTTCTAAAGTTAGGTCATTAAAATTCATTGTCATTAAGCTCTTGAAGTCTCGGGTCTTAGTCTTGATCTTTGTTATAGTAGACTTCGTTCCTTCATGCTTTGTGATCAATGATCTTGAGCCTTTTTCATTGTCTTTCGACTTTGTCCTTTGTTCCGAGATCTTTTAACCTTTCCTTGTTGTGGATATACTTGATAGTAGTAACCGGCACTTTAGTCTTCATTTAATGGAGACCGGTACTTTCTTTCTTGAACATCCTTGAATCGCCTTGTTCTTTGAACCAACATGCTCATACTTTGCATCATTTAAAAGATAACAATCTCCTTTAAAGTACCAATTGTATTTTGAATCTTGGGGAAGGTCTTTGTCTTTATACGTTCTAAGCTTTCTTGATTTCTTAAACTTTTGATGCCAATTGTACTTAACGTTTTTTATGTGATTAATACAATTTACCGGGGTAACCCTTTACCCAAAAAAAATTGTATGTCTTTGAAGCTTGAGTATGAGCATAATGGCGAACCTATATGGGGACCAAAGAGGGTGGTGTCCCTCCCATAACTTGAAATACCATGTTAAAGAAGTAGTCTACTTTTGTGATTTAGTATAAATTTTACTAGTTTGACCCCTTTAAAATAAAGTTGTATACATTTTGCCCCTCCCAAGAAAACCAATAAAGCTTCACTATTGTATGAGCATGTGGTAATGAGTCTGACGGTGCTGGAATGAGGTAGTTACTCTATCGTCTAAACCTACATTTATAGGGGTTAGCAATAAACAACAGATATGGACGATTGTCTCATCGAAGTTCGTCAACATTAACCTTCGGTTTCATGAGGACCGTTTCACAATATTATATTGTACTTGCGTCATTAGGATTCAATTCATGAATGAATCTCCTTAACAGGTTTTCCAACTGAAAGTGTGGTTTTTCTAAAGATGACACGTCTAGAGATGCTAACGAAGCTTTTTAATATTCCATAACTGTTCCAATATCTAGATTCTCTTACAAGTTAGGATAACAATGAATATAGGTGGATCACTGATGCAAACTGTGAAGTATGCAACAACAATTTTAGGTGTTTCCCGTCACATCCCAATACCTAAATAAGATTATATTTCCAGTTAGCACGAGTTTGATTCACATTGAATCTCGCAAGTCACCTTCCGCTGTGCTGTTTGATGTTGACACTGCAAGGATTTCCATTTGTTAATGTGAAATACTAAAGAGCATCATTTTGGATGTTCTAGCAAGATCACAAGGATAATTCATAGGACTCTTAAATACATCACTTGTGTTCTTATTTGTTATCATTCATGTGTCCTTATGAGATTTATATTTGATCTCTTTGGCTCTATACTAGATTTGTACAATTTGGTTTTAGTGATTCGAGGCTGGAGCAGACTGCCACCTTTTCAATATCAACATTCTTGGAGTGAGAAGTCAATAGAAGTTGTGTTAATCTTCATGACAAATGAGACAAGAATCTTTTGAGAGAAACTTGAATGGTTGGGAAGGGTTATGTAGTGCATCACTGGGTCCATGATGTCTTTCTTCAATACCAGAGTTCATCTTAGTGAAGACTGATAACATAATGTATTGACCCGATTTTTGCCTAAAGTGTATGGAGGGCTTATTTCTTTTCACCTTTTATGATAACTTTTCTTTTTCATTCTTCAACCCCTTCAATGTTGACCAAGACGTCATTACTAACACCTTGTTGTGATTATTCCAGTGTTAGCTCATGCCTTAGTCAACATTATTCCCTTTTCTCATTCTTCTCCACATCATACCTAAGGACTTCTATTTCTAACTATAAAGTATCCCTGGGTAGATCCCTTCGGTTCGGGTTGGATCAGAGGACTAATGCCTAACATTAAACCACCTTAGGACTTTATAATCATCGTGACATAGTTGGTTGTCGGGTATTTGATCGTAACCATAAAACCTTTTGAAAAATCAATCAAAGTGTTTGATAAAAATCAAAACATTTGACACTTTGAAAGTTTCATCTTTTGAAAAACTCCCCTTACACACGTGCATCGATATTCGAAAGTGTTTCACACATGGAGGTAAGAGTGAAGCACAAAGTCTTGAGTCATTTTGTATCACATATTATTGTTCTAGATCACATTTTAATCACATTTTCTCTCCCTAGTTAAAATATTTAATCTCTTAGTATTTGAAATACCAATTGATTAAAAAATTTCATGGAGAAAATGTTTAAGCATGAAATAATGGAACATTTTTCTATTGACCCCCTCAATTTTACACATGTATGACACCACTTATTTGAAAAATTGATACCAATTTGTAAATGAGATGTAAAACCGAGGGTGAGACAGTGTTAGGCACATAATCCTGAAAGATTATCAAATGTCATTGAAGAATCTTGAAAAACTGTGCTCATACACTGGATGATCTTATAATAAATATAAGAAAGCAAGTTATATCAGAGTATTTTGATATCTCGTATGGATGGTCACTAAATTAATGTAGCTTAGATAATTGGTGCGCTTGTTAATATACTCACACTCATTAACAACTATGTTGGGGCAAAATTGACTAAAATCTCCTTTAAGTTTTGATGATGACAAATAAATGTTCGCGACACTTAAAATATCAAACGATAGCCAAAATCCGTAAAACGGATACAGGAGGTCTGGTACGCTAGGTCTGTTGGTCCCTTGGAATCTGATATACAGTTTATCAAGTTAAACTAATCAGATTACATGGCAACAAAGTGAGTTTTAAACAATTATATATATGAAGAATATAAAGAACAAGTTTAAAACACACAAAAGTACTTTTCAGTGTATAGGACTTTATTAGAATCAAATATAGAATCTATGACACACTTTGCTTGCGGAATAGCAAGGTGGTTGAATAACAATTGGGGGTTTTATCTCCTTCGAACTTAAACTCTAACCAAAGTTAGGAGAGTAAGAAAACAAACTACCTATGACTAAACTGAAGCTTCAGCTTTAGTAGTACTGTTCAGTTTGTTTGAGAGATAAATGAACTCTTCAATGTGTATCACATTAATTGGAAGATATAACATTTACTCTGGGAATCCCTTTCCTTTAATAGGCACATGGATTAGGGTTTACAAGTTAACCTAGTACGCGTGTCATGCATCAAATGGGTGGTTGAGATACCATTTAATGCAGACGTGCTCTAAAGTACCAGGTACAGTCCTTTAAGAAAAGTTGTTGTACTTTTATGAAAACATTAGAAGTTACTTTCCCAAGGGGATTGCTTTATTCTTTTTGACATAAAGTAATCTTTTTCCCGCCTTGTAAACCTTCTTGAAGTGAAACAACATGTTTCAACTTCTGTTAAGGAGATAGACTACACTTAGCTTAGAATTGTCAACCAAGCTGAACTGAAGC
>BQNB010102934.1:1729-22555 GCA_026074375.1 Tanacetum coccineum | reverse complement strand
CGTAGTTAAAGTAGCTTTTTCTTTAGCCTTTTTCATAGCTTATATGTGTTTCAAAATGTTTATTCTTTGCTGATTCTTGAAGCTTAAAGTATAAGCTTGATTTGCATTGAGGTCATTAAGCCATAAGGATAGCTTATGACTTTTAAAATTTAGCTTAAAAGTAGCTTATTAGCCTTTTTAAACTGTTTTTTTATGCATTATGTCTTATTTGCTTTTGTCCCTTTCAGCTTATTATATTTGCTTATTTTTGCTTATCATAGCTTATTAGGTGTAGCTTATTATCTGCTTTTGCTTATTTGCCTTTACTTTGTGCTTAATAGCTCTAAAAAAAGTAAAACAGTTTACCCTTTGTTACTTAGTTAAAAAAAGTTAAAACTGTCACTTTTATTTTAGCTTATTTTTAAGATTTGAAAAAAGTTTTTTTTTAAGTTTGTTATTTTTACTTATTTTATAAGTTTTTTTAAAAAAAAGAAAAAAATGATGTGTAAAGAAAAGGGATCAGAGGGGTCGAACCTATGACCTCCCCCTTTCATACCAATGCATTTAACACACACACTCACAACCATCTGCCCTTGGGTCTTTTCCGTTTATTATTTGTCTTATTAAATATATAAAGTCATTTAGCCAATTTAGCCTAGCAACTTATTATAGCTTATTTCCTGCTTATTTCATTAAGCTATTTTTCACCATTTTATTTTTTCTAGATTAAGCATTGTCCAAAGTACTTTTCACAATTTTTTCAGAATTTTGAAAATTAGTTTAGTATTTTTAATTAATTTTTTAGATTAAATCAGTTTTTAATTCATAATAAATAAAATAAAAGTCAAAAAAATATAATTCTTTTTTCTAAAATTATTTTTTATCATTTAGGACCTTTAAAAATTAAATTTGCTTTTGTAGGGTTAGAATTTTATAATTTAAGTTTTTAAAGCTCGGGTTTAGGATCCCATTATCGTTTTTGTGTTTTAGCCTTAATTGCTTTCGTTTTTAGCTTGCCTTTATTCGTTTTTGCATGTTATTTGTAGAAATAGAATTCAAATCAAATATCTGATTATTCAAACACGCGATCACGAACTTAATCACGATTCTCAATTCACGCCTCGTCGAAAAACGACCCGGGAAGGTTTTTTGAATTTTACTTTGGTCAAAAGTAATCTTCTTTAAACGCCTCACGGAATACTTACTCTCTCACAATTTATTTGATATTTAGTTATATATATATATATATATATATATATTATTACTTATATATTATATATACTAAAAAACCAAATCACGTAACCACAAAGGTTACGCCATAACATATATCTTTACGGCGTATGTCCTGCATTAGTTACGCCATAACCTTTTTGTTCAAAATTTCAAAATTTTAAAACCACATGTTTACGGCGTAACCAATCCAATCCAATGGTTACGCCGTAAAACCCTTCCTGAAAAATTAAAATAAGTTTGAAACCTTTTCAAAACCCGTGTATAAGTAAATGAACTTTGTGGGTATGTTCCCTAGAAACCCTCACGAGACTTCACTCGTCCACTTGGGGCACCAAATGGTTTAAAAGGCTTGTTGCATATGCTAAATGCAACCGTGATTCTTACGAAAGTGAGTTAGATTATAGTATATATTTATTCATGAACGTTTAATGCTCTTTGTTGTCTAATGATTTCAGGGGAAACGAGTTTGTTCTATAGTATATATTTATTCATGAACGTTTAATGCTCTTTGTTGTCTAGTGATTTCAGGGGAAACGAGTTTGTTCTATAGACACTTTGCAAGAAGTCAACTCTTACAATTATCACTCGGAGAAGAGAGCAACACTCAGGAGAGTCTTTTGTTATAATTCTACTCTTATTTTATTATTTCATTTCCTTAATTGTACAATAGGGACATTGTACAAACCAAGTGGGAGGATGAGAGTAGAATTACCACTTGACTTATATTTGCCTTTGATTTCCTAATTTTCTTTGAAAAATGATGCCAATTTTAAAATTTTGACATGTTTTTCTTACTAAACTAGAATAAATCTTTGTCGAGCACATTATTATCCTGTAATTAATTTGGTGAGATTAAGCCTAATATTCCGTTTCCATCTATTATACATAAAATCCACCAAATACATGAGAGTGTCGGTAGTATTGTAGACTTTAGAACTTGGCCTGTACATTAAGACCTAATTGGTTATTTGGAATAGAATGTTCAAAAAGGCAACATTTTAGGAAATCACCCAAAAAGCCTATATGTGCAGTAGCGGAGCCAGATTGTGGGAGGGCCAAAACAAATTTTTCCGGGAAAAACATTAGATGGGAGGGCCGAGATGAATTTTTTTTATTTTTAACACATGAAATCGCAAATAAATACACTAACGGGCTTAGGCCTAGGGGGCCAGGACCCTCCCCGGTCCTCATGTGGCTCCGCCCCTGTATATGTGTGTGTGTTTATCGGCTTGCACACTGACTTGTCGACCTCCCCATGTAAAACCCTTGTTGCGCTCACTACCAGTGCAAGAAACCCCTAGATCACCTTGTCAAGCCAATCCTGTTTAAAACCTATATGTTTCGTTACACCATTTCGCCTTAGCCTACCCTGTAGTCTTTATTTTCTTTGTGTTGAAATCTCTGGCTATTTAAGTCCATGGTTCGGGGGAATGAGAACAAGAATTTAATGCATTCGTAAAAGACTAATCAGTTATGATCTATAAAGACCCCATTATGTCATCACTTTCGATGTTGTTCATCTCAAGTGGGGATGTGCGTATAATATCAAATGCTGCAGGGGCAATAATAAAAATATATAAACTCCTGTAGCATTTGCATGTTTTATCCATGAAGAAAAAGAAAAAAAGATGGTGCAACTAAAAAGCCACTCATGTGCTCAAAAATGTAAAGATTGTGCAAATTAAGTTAAAAATTATGGAGCTAGTAGCCCATTATTGCACCAAGTCATCTCAACAAATACGAATAATGGAGCTAGTAGCCCATTATTAAAGATCAGGTTTTCGAACTCAGACTATTGGACCTTGGATGGACAGTAGCTAGTTATGACAGCCTTAGATTACTTTAGACTATTTGTTTCGTTTTTTTATCTTAACAACCATTAAAAGTGTATCCCATGTCTATCCTAACCCTTTTATATCACCCAATAAATCAAATGTCACACATGTTGCCTTGGAGACTGTTTAGACCCTAATTCTAGTTGGTGAATACTTGTGTACTTTTCAAGCTTATGATAGAACACATTCTATGTCCGTGCAATTGAGTGATCACCCCAAAATTGAACACTTAGATTAGTAATGAGAGTTGAGTATTTTTGATCTCATTTTCGTGAGGTGTTCGGCTCTGATGTTTTCTAGCATAAGTAACTTATAAATTCATTTCTTCAAGTCAAATTGGGGAAATCTTTTATGAATTATTCTAAACGGTTCTACTTGAGGGCAATTAAAAGTCAAATGGGAGGATATTTGATAACATTGATACCTTTTAGTATCAAAATCATTTTGAAAATGCTTATAAACATGTTATAAATGCCTGAAAATGTTACTTAATTGTTTATTATTAATTTTTAGGGACCAAGTGAGCATTTTAGCAAAAGACAAGGGATTTAGACATGAAATGCACTAAAGTGAAGAATCCAAGGCAGTTTATGGCATAACACCCCCGAAGGATTACGCCGTAACATACTCCAACGAAGAGATGAATCATCACACCCTTTACAGCGTAAAGCTTCTCCTACTTTACGCCGCAACATTCAAATTTACAAGAGATGATTTGTCTGAGTCAGCATTACGGCGTAACATAGGCGACAAGGTTACGCTGTAACATCATTTTATGCCTAGAAGATTGGAAGCTTACATAGCAAGATTATGACGTAACATATAAGGGTTGACCCTAATTCTAGTTGGTGGATACTTGTGTACTTTCCAAGCTTATGATAGAACACATTATTTGTCCGTGCAATTGAGTGATCACCCCAAAATTGAACACTTAGATTAGTAATGAGAGTTGAGTATTTTTGATCCCCTTTTCGTGAGGTGTTCGGCTCTGATGTTTTCTAGCATAAGTAACTTATAAATTCATTTCTTCAAGTCAAATTGGGGAAATCTTTTATGAATTATTCTAAACGGTTCTACTTAAGGGCAAGTAGAAGTCAAGTGGGAGGATATTTGATAACATCAAATAGTTAATACCTTTTAGTATCAAAATCCCTTTGAAAATGCTTATAAACATGTTATAAATGCCTGAAAATGTTACTTAATTGTTTATTATTAGTTTTTAGGGACAAAGTGAGCATTTTAGCAAAAGACAAGGGATTTAGACATGAAATGCACTAAAGTGAAGAGTCCAAGGCAGTTTACGGCATAACACCCCCGAAGGATTACGTCGTAACATACTCCAACGAAGAAATGAGTCATCACACCCTTTACGGCGTAAAGCTTCTCCTACTTTACGCCGCAACATTCAAATTTACAAGAGATGATTTGTCTGAGTCAGCATTACGGCGTAACATAGGCGACAAGGTTACGCTGTAACATCATTTTATGCCTAGAAGATTGAAAGCTTACGTAGCAAGATTACGACGTAACATCCCACAAGGGTTACGCCGTAAACATTTCGAAGCCTATAAATAGAGCCCTCCTTCGGCTCATTCAGCATCACTCACTTTCCCCACTCTACACACAGTTCTAAAGGGTGAACCAAACCTCCAAGGTTCGAAGCATTTCATCAAAAGGTCCAAGGGAGAAGTCACTTTATAGAATTATTGTATTTAATCGTTCATTTCATCCTCCGTAAGAATTATGATGATTCAATCCATGTCTTTATTCATTAATTCTTGCATTGATGTTACCATGAGCGGCTAAGCACTCCTAGTGCTGGCCTAACCATGTATCTACTATTGTTATGATTATGATTTCTTGTTCAATTATGGTTATGTTAGATATCCTTATAGCCTTTCATTGATCCTAATGTTTTGGTAGTATAAATGGTGGCTTAGATCTTGTTAATCTTGATATTAGACTTACCATGTTAAACTTAGGATTAGTGGGGTACTAGGGTAGCTTGACATCTATCCCTAGTGTAGGAATTAACCAAATTACCGCCTTTGTCACATTAAATACTTAAAGAGCGTGGGAACTCTTTTAGATGGGAGATTATAGATTGGTCTTAAGGGTAGTTGGAACTTAACCACTGCAAGCTTGGATGCCCTGCTCGTGTGATCGTAGGGGAATGTGGGATCGCAAACTAAGTATAGGACAAACCTCAAATGAAAATTCGGGTTTGTTGACATTAGAACCATTAATAGAACTTATAATTGAACATTGCACAGGAAATTGTAATCATATCATTGGTAGTGAAATGGTTAGGTTAGCATGTTTTTCTCCCTGATATCTTCTATCTATTTATTTTATTGCATTTACTTTTCTGTAATTCTTAAAATCAATCTTAAAACCATTTTCAATTGTGACATCAATCAAATTAGAACTATTAAACCTTAGCTCTTGGAACGACCTCAGATTTACCAACCTACTGCACTATATACGACCGGGTTCTCTGCCCGTTAGTGCGTGTATTGGTAATCGAGTTTTATAAATTTAAAACTTGGTAAAAATATTATTCAAAACATTTACGCATCAGTTATAACATATACAACTTCACATAAAAATGTATTTACGTTGCGCTAAGCTCATGCCACCGAAGCTAATAGTGGAAAGTAGCATGTACAATGCCATATAAAGTTGCCCTGGAAGGTATCTGACCAAAGACCGCCCAAAACTAGTTTTGAAATGAAATACATCCGTTGGCTTGTACATCAGTCGCACCCGACCAGTAAGAATTACCAAACCCGGATGGGGATTATTAGTCTAAATAGGTGTATTCACTCACTCGCGCTTACTTAACCAGTAGTCGGTTAAAGGTAATTAACGGTTCATGATAGTACGCGCAAATAGTGGTCTAACGCTACTTAGGCAACCCATAAACAAGGGAAAGTATCACGTAAAGTACTTGTGTCCAGTTTAAGAAAACAAGTAATGTTTCTCACCCCAAAGTTGTAAAACATTTATTCAAAACGAGTAAAAGTGGGGCTATAAACTCACCTTGATTTGGTGAATTGAAGTAGTGAAGGCTAGCAGAATAATCACACGAAATAAAATGACGGTACTCGAACATGACCTAAGGAATGTGGATTTCGATTTAGAATCAGAATAATAGAGAGATACTATTAATGTATAAATGTTTGTCAAAATACTTTAGTTAATGTTTTCTAAAAAAATGAAACGTTAGTGATCGTATCGTGGTTGTAACGCTTGACTCGATAAAGTACGTCGAAATGTTAAATATATAATACTACATAATAATAATCAAGTAAATATATATATTTATTATATATAATTTAAATATAATAAATTATATAAATTATTCTATATTAATGATAATAATTATTTAAATATTATTTATATAAAAATTAGTATATATATTTAATTTTATTAATTTTAATATAATAGTTTTAATATATTATTCAATTATTAAATTATTAGTTTTTATTAATATTATTATTTTTATAATTATTATAATTAATATTTTATTTATTATTTTAATTTTTAATTTTAATATAATTTAATTTATTTATTATATAATTTATTTAAATATTATTTTTTTTAGTTTAGTAATTAATAGTAATATATTATTATATTATAATTACTTTAATTATTTAATATTAAATTATTAATTATTTATTTATATAATTAATATATAATATCATATAATATATATATTTATTTAATATTAAATATTTTATTTTATTTTTACTTTTTATAATTTATTTTATTATTAATATTTATTTAATATATTATATTATTATATATTTTATTATTTATATTTATTATTTTATTATATTAATAATTTTATAATTATATATAATATTTTATAATTATATAATATATAGTTTAATTATAATATTAATAAAATCATTTATTAATTTTTATTATTTTAATTTATTTTTTTTTAATTTATATTTAAGTAATTTATTAATATTATTTATTATATTAATATATATATATATATATATTAAAATAATATAATTTATAATTTTATATAATATTATTTTATTATTAATTTTATATATTTAATATTTTAAAATTATTAATTAATATATTTATATATATTTTAATTATATAATATTTATTATTATTTAAAATAAATATTAATTATATGTATTTTAATTTATATTTACATTATTATTTTATTTATTTTTATATTTAATAAATTTAGATTTATATTTAATTATAGTATTAATATATATTATTATTATAGTATTATTTTATAATTTATAATATAATTATATAATAATATTAATTTATTAAATATTTTTTATTTATAATATTATAGGTAATTAATTATTATTTATATTTTTAATTTTTAATATATATTATATATATGATTATTTATATTATAAAATTATATATATATAATTATTATATATAAATTAAGTTTTTTTATAATATATATATATATAATTTTTATATTATTATTATAGTATAGTTTTATTTATTATATTTTTATAATTTTTTATATATTATTATTATATAATATTTATTAATTATTTTTATATAATTATATAATTTATATATTATAAATATAATAATTATTAATATATAATTATAAATATTAATTTTAATATTATTAACATTCTTAAATGTTATTTATTATATTTTATTTAATATTTTATATATTATTTATTATACTATATTTATTTATATATATATAAAATATATTTTATTATTTAATTTTAATTTTTTTTTTTTTTATTAAATTTTTTATATATATATTTAATTCTATTATTATTTATTTTTTATTTATATATATATTATTTATTATTTATTATTATAATTTATAATTTATTTATTATATTAATATTATATAGTTTTATATTAATATATATATTATAATAATATATATATTTAATATTTAATTATATATAATTTTTATTATGAATTATTATTATTTATATATATATATTATTATAATATTATATATTTATTTATTATTATAGTATATTTATTTTATTTTAATTATATTAGTATATTTATTAATTATATTAATTAAACTATATATTTATATAATATATTTTTTTATATTTATTTTTTATATAATTTATTTATTATTATATTATATTATATATTATTATAATTATATATATTATTAAATATTCATTATTATTATATTATTTATATTATTATATATATAATAATTTATATATTTATTATATATATTTATATTATATATTATTTTAATATTAATATTTTATGATATTAATTTATATTTTATTTATATATTTTTAATATTATATAAGTATAATTAATATTAATAATTTATATTTTAAATTATTATATTTTATATATTTATTTATTTATTATTTATATTTAATTATAATAATATAATTAGTTATTTATTATTTTTATTAAATAATATAATTATTTATTATTTTTAGTTATTTAGTTTAAATATATTTTAATATTAATTTATTTTTTAATATCTATTTTTATTTATTAGATTTATTGATATTATATATTTATTATTTTAATATTATATATATTGTTTAAAGTATATATATAAAATTTTAAATAATTTATATTTTTATATTATTATATAAATTATTTTATATATTATTTATATATTTTAATATTATATATATTTTTAATTATTTATTTATAATTTATTTTTATTCTTATAATTTATTTTATTTTATTTATAATTAATATTTTATTTTTTATTATAGTATAATAATTATATATAATTTATAATTAATAATTATTAATAATTTTTTAATATTATTTATTATTATGTTTTTTATATATATTTATATATTATTATAATTATTTATATTTAATTATTAATTTATTATTAATTATAATTATAATTATATATTAATTATTATTTTATTATATTATTATTATTATATTATTCTATAAGTTTATTAATTTATAATATTATTTATATTATTTATAATTATTATATATGTATATATATTTAATATATTTTTTTATATTATTTTAAATTATTTTATTTATATTTATATAAAGTCTTTTTTTATTTTAAAAATATAATTATATATTTTTAAAATATATATTAAATTTTTTTTAAATTTTATATATTTATATATTTATATTATAATTTATTATATTATTATATATATATATTATTATGATTATATATAGTATTATGTTTTATATTAATAAATATTGTTATTATAATATATTAGATTTAAATTAATTTATTTATAATTATTATTTAAATTATTAATATTTATATTATTATTATTATTTATATATATATATATTATTAATATTAATTTAATTAATTTATTTTATTTTATTTTTATTAAATTTATTTAATTTTTTTTATATTAATATATATTAATAGTATTATTATTATATTTATAATTATATATTAAATTATTATATATAATTTATTTTAATTTTAATAATTTTTAAAGTATATTAGATAAATATTATTTTATTTAATTATTTTTAATATAATATTTTTTTTAATTTTATATTATTTATTATTTAATATTTTAATTTTATTATTAGTATTAAATTTTTATTATTTTTATTAATATTTAATTTTTATTATTTTATATTTTTTTAGTATTTATTTATTTTTAACTTTATATTAATTTATATAATTATGTTTAGTTTTATTATTAATTTTATAATTTATAAATTTTTTATTTACATAATATTATTTACTTAATTAGTTATTTTTATTTTATTATATATTGAATTAATATATATAAATTTTAATATTATTTAATTAATTATTTATATTAAGTATTATTATTATTATTATAATTTTTTTTTAAAATTAAATTTAATTTCGCCATCTTACCCGTTCGTGTTTACATGTTTTCCAAAGTCGTAGACTTTATTAAATATCAATCCCAATCACTTTCAAATATATATTTCGAAAATCAACTCTACTATACTATCAAATCCATTAATAATCAAGTTAAAACTCTTCGGACCTTAATGGAATTTTAGCCCAATAAGCCTAACTAGACGTTCTGTTAAATAAAATCTAAAATAAATAACGATTATATCCAAGTTCGGATAATATCAAATAAGCTATGCACGAGCTTATCCTATAAGCTACACTGTGGACTTAAAGCCATGGTGCGTTGTCTCATATTGGGCCGTGGCCCATTAAACCAAATATGTAGATTTATACTTATCCATTAAGTCCGATAAGCCATTAGTTAAATGGATAAGCAATCGACTTATTAGTAAGCTATAAATAAGCTCCAATAAGCCAATACAAAAACCCCAATAAGCCGAACCATGGGCTTAAGCCGCGGTTTGTGGCTCCCTGTGGGCCGTAACAACATTTAACACATACGGGCCCATTAGTTAAGCCCGATAAGCCAAATAAATATCAAATAAGTTCTTGGTTCTCGAATAAACTATCAATAAGCCAAGTCAAATAAGCTGAACCATTGGGCTTATGGATTAAGCTCATGGTTTGGGCTTTTGGTTGTGGGACACGGCTTAATAGCCCGTTAAGCATATTTAGGCTTATTTGTTAAGCTAAATAAGCTTAACTCTTTGTCCTTTTGAAAATAAGCTAGAAAATAAGCCATGAAATATAAGCCGAATTTAAACAAGCCAAACAAACCTTCTTTCTTTCTTTTCTTTTTGGGCCGAATATTAACATAAGCCCAATAAGCTCTCCAGAAAGCTTATTAAATTAAGCCCAAACTATAATAACATAAATATACTATTTTAATTACAAAAAAATTAACCACGATCACAAAACTATTATTTCCTTGTCTCCTATTATTATTTTCGAGCCATAATATATAACCTTTTAAGGTTATGTAGTATAAAAATATTAAACTATTATAATTCGTTTGTACAACTTAACAATTATGCATTATGGTAGAAAACAAAAGTAACAAGATTTAAGAAATTGGATGACTTATCAAAAATGGATGATTAGAACTAACACAACCCAACTTTGTGTTTAAATATCTAAATGGTTAAACAAAATCAACCAAACTCTTTTTTCTTCAAATGGTTTTGATCAAAAGTTAAAAATTATAAGAGTGTGTGTGTTTGGTGCCGTTCGAACAAGAGAGAAAGAGAAAGGATATGTGTGTGTTTTCTTTGCAAATGAGGATGTATCTAGCTTTTGAAATGAATCCAAAATAGGATCCTCAAGGAGGTCCAAAAAACAAGGTGACAGTTTGCAAACAAAAATGGAAGGTGTTGGTGTTTTATGTTGTGACTAAACTACAACCAAAGGGAGGGGGTCCAATTTCATCATTCAAATTTTGAAATGCAAAGGTGGTATCCTAGGCATGTAAGATATTTTTCTCATGCACTAGATATATTCTAATATTGTTTTCGGTTTACGCAAAAACTAAAAACGTATAATAACTTCACGAAATTTTTTGAAATTTTAAATACTAACTTAAAATGAAAAAAAACACGACTATTGTCGAAAGACTACGATAATTTGCAACCCGGATAACTTCCGGTAACGATTCTCAGATTATCACGGGATAACTTCCCGATTAAACGTAAAAATTACACGCATCTTATAAAATTAAGAATACTAAACGGAATAGAAAAAATTGGCCTTAATTTATGCGGGGTCGTCACATCCTTCCCCGTTAAAAGAGATTTGCCCTCAAAGCTTAAGACGTAACATCTGCCATGGGTGTAGAGTTGGCAAAGAGATGAGGATACTTCTTCTTCATTTGATCTTCGCGTTACCAAGTGAACTCATAACCTCGTCTTGATTCCAACGCACTTTAACACTTGAATATGCTTTTGCTTCAGACTTAACCTCAAGTCCATGATTTTGACTGGTTCTTCTATGAAGTGGAGCTTGTCATCGATTTGGATTTCATCCAACGGTATATGATATATATATATCAAGAGTTTCATTAGGATAGGGCCTTCTCAGGTTTTAGACGAGAACGTGTATGAACTCTGCTCAATTGCTCTAGGAGTTCAAGTCGGTAGGTGTTGGGATCTGAGATTTGATGATTACAAAACTAAATATGCAAAATTGAAGAAAGATGAAACAACAAGGACTTAATGTGAAATATTAAGTTAGCTTCCTATGTAAGCTAAGGTTTTCTTGTAGAACCCGCATATTAAAGGGTATTAGAGGCGTCTGTTTTAGATATCCATCATAGTTAGATCTCTCCAATGAGAGTCTAGACACACCAAAGAAAGCGTGTGTATTATTAGTTAGTTATTAGATAGTTAGTGTAGCCTCAAGGATTATGGATCCTTGTTACAGTTTGTAACCATTTATTCTGATCAAATAATGAAAGGCCTAAAGTTTAGTAGTAAAACCTTGTGTTGCAAACTGAATTGTTCTTTATTATTCCGCTGCGTATATAATCTATCTATAAAACTAATCCTAGATGGGCTAAACGATCTCCATAATTGGTATCAGAGCAGGATGCTATTGATATCTAGGGTTGCCAGGTTTTTACTTCGTGTTTATTTTCTGTTTTTATGTGAGCAGCAAATTTGGTGGTATTAAGGTTTTCAAACCGAATTCGTTAAAAATAGAAAACATAATAGCAGAATTCTGATGTCATGATGATGGATCTGATGGTTGCTACGTGTTACTTTTTGGTAACAATTCTGATGTAAAATGATCCGCTGCTTGTTAAAGGTCTGATGGTGTTCTTTCACTTGTTCATTCAGCAAGCAGGTTATAATAGGTTTTGGTGATCATGGTTATTAGCAGCAGGAACTTTAATTATCAAGAAGAAGTAGGCTACATTTACAGCAGGAGCATAAGGTTTGTTTCTCTAATTTTCAAGGGTAACAATTGACAAGAAGATTGTTGTTATGAAGTTACTTAAACCAGGTTGTGATCTCAGCAATACCTAGTGTATAAGGGTTGATGTTTTTATTGCTAAAGTCATATTCACATAAACTGATTAACAGATCTTAGCAGCAGGTTTACCCTAATATGTACGAATTACATGTTGATGTTGCTGTCTAGTTACGATAAAAATTGGTTTGATGGGAATCACACATAAAGGTAACGAACGTGTTAATGTTGTCATGGTTGTAATGGTTATTATGGTTGCGTAAATTTTGGAAGTCATGATTTTGGTATGATTCCTATTTAAGAGTAGGATCAGTTATTATTTTTAAAATCCTAAAAAATTATTTTTATTGAAAGATTATTGAATTTTAGGGATTGCATATTTACTTCCATATATGTTGAATGTGTTTAGTAGCAAGACAGCAACAGGTTGTTTATGTTTGGTTCGTAGACAGAATATAAAGCAGCAGTAGTTTGGTTCATTAATACTGCTCCATATTGTATTAGTATTGCTACGTATATTCTTTGTACTGCCAAGCTTAGCAACAGTTTAGTGACAGAAAAATGTGTCACTAACAGAATGGGAGGAAGGAGAACCTGATTAGCGACGCATTAGCAACACTTTAGTGACAGAAAAATGTGTCACTAACCGAATGGGAGGAAGGAGAACCAGTTTAGTGACAGATTGGCGACTGATTAGTAACAGAATAAAGTGTCGCTAAATGGAGTAAGTTAGTACTGTTGCGTTTGAATACTGCTAGAGTTGTCCGATAAAGCAGTTTGTACTGCTAGCTTTGTACGATATCGGATAGTACACATCGTTTGGTTCTCAGATGGATTTGGATCTCGGACAGAACTATTTTTCAAATAGTTTATTCTTATTGATTTTATGGCTCGTTTTGGATTTATTAAAGAGGTGATTACGAAGACAATTGAATATTGCTTATTTAATGTTGTAGTTGAGTTTCACAGGTGTATGTCTTATCATATCTTAAAGTCGTGTTTATAGCAGGACATTGACTTTAAAGATAACTTGTTTGTGCTTACAATGGTGTGACGAAGACTTGTCAAAATCTAGCAAAGGTGTGTGATTTTTCTTATGGTGCTCAATGCTTACATTTGCTATCACTTAGTATATGTCTCATAGAAGATGAGGACTTTGTCAAGAGGTTGCGGTCTACTTATATTTCACATATTTATTTATAAGTTCAACGCCATGTGGATAGTGCAAGACATAAGACATAAGTTTGGGGGATTCTACTTCTTCAACAAATTCGTTATACTCAGTTTTCTTCATCAGTGATCACTACATAGAGCCTACAGAGTTCGAGGTCCAAGAGATGGTAAACATATTGGTTTCAGGGGAAGCTTATTGATTAAATGTTTAACCATCTACATGCACCACTGGAGGGGAAGTGTTTACATGTTGCTTATCTATAGAAGATCCCTATTAGTTGATTACAAAAAGGGGAAGAAGACTACAAGTTTATGATTTGCAGCTGAAAACCAAGGGGGACCAATTTGATCTCCACAATTCTAGGGAGCTCATGCTTGAAAGGAATTAATTTCCAAAGGTTCCATGTACACATAAGCTTAAAGTCTAGATATATTTCGACATACGCAAGATATTAAAAACGCGTAAAAACATAACAAAAATTTTTGAAAATTTAAATATCAACTTAAAACGTAAAAACGCCACTATTGCCAAAATACATAAATTACATGTAACTTGTAACATTCAAAATACGGTACGAAAACAGTTAAAATATTAGCCTAAAATTTACGGGGTGTCACATCCTTTCTCGTTCCCAAATGAACTCAGGACCTCTCTTAGAGTTCCAACGCACTTTAACAATTGGGATACGGCTTTAATTCAGACGTTCGACCTCACAGTCCATGATTTCGACAGGTTCTTCAATGAATTGGAGTTTGTCATCAATTTGGATTTCATCCAACGGTATCGCAAGAGTTTCGACTGATAGGCATTTCTTCAGGTTCGAGACGTGAAACGTACTCAATTGCTCTAGGAGTTCAAGTCGATAGGCAACGGTTCAAACCTTGGCAAGAATCTTGAAAGGTCCAATATATCGAGGGTTTAGCTTTCCCCGTTTGCCAAAATGTATCACTCTTTTCCATGGTGACACTTTTATCATGACCTTATCTCCTACTTGAAACATAAGGGTTTACGTCTTACGTCAGTGTAGCGCTTTTGATGATCTCGGCCAGCTTGAATACGGCTCTTGATTTGAATGATCTTCTCAGTTGTTTCATGGATGATCTCTAGGCCAGTGAGCTGACTATCTCCAACTTCAGCCTAACATATAGGTGATCGACACTTACGCTCATACAACAACTCAAAAGGTGCAGCCTTAATACTAGTATGGTAACTGTTGTTATATGAAAACTTTACCAATGGCAAATGTCTATCCCAACCTTTTCTGAAATCAAGCACACATGCACGTAACATGTCTTCCAATGTCTGAATGGTCCTCTTACTTTGACCATCAGTCTGTGGGTGATAAGCTGTACTCATATCCAGTCGTAAACCCAATGCTTTATGTAGAGACCTCCAAAAGTGTAAAGCAAATCTACCATCTTGGTCGGAGATGATCGAGAGCAGCACTCTATGTCTTGAAACCACTTCTTTCGGATACTATCTTGCCAACTTTTCCAATGAGTCGTCCTCTCTTATGGGTAGGAAATGAGTTAGTTTAACACTTAGCCACATTTTACATAATAACCATCGCAGTACTAGATAAGCTTAGCATACTACCATCTTAACATTGGCAGTACTAAAGTTGTAAAAGATTTCATCCACACTTTGAGCATGACCTTGTACTCCATACTTTGAAACTCAAGGTATTTTCATCTTGAGTCAGCGTAGCTCTTTTGATGATCACGGGCAGCTTAAATACGGCTCTTGATTTGAATAATCTTCTCAGTTGTCTCATGGATGATCTCTGGGCCAGTGAGCTGACTATCTCCAACTTCAGCCTAACAGATAGGTTTATCGACACTAACGTCCATACAAACGCCTCAAATGGGCAACCTAATACTTGAATGGTAACTGTTGTTAAATGAAAATTCTACCACGGAAAATGTCTATCCTAACTTTTTCTGAAATCAAGCACACATGCACGTAACATGTCTTCCAACGTCTGGATGGCCCTCTCACTTTAACCATCAGTCTGCGGGTATAAACCTGTACTCATGTCCAGTCGAGTACCTAGTGCTTTGTGAAGAGACCTCCAAAAGTATGAAGTGAATCTGCCTTCTCGATCGGAGATGATCGAAACTGGCACTCCATGTCTCAAAACCACCTCTTTCAAATACTCTCTTGTCAACTTCTCCATAGAATCGTCTTCTCTCATTGGTAGGAAATGAGCAGACTTGGTGAGACGATCAATGATTACCCAAATCGTGTCTTGTCCAGTTGCTGTCTTTGATAATTTAGTGATGAAATCCATTGTTAATATTCTCCCATTTCCACTGGGGAATCTCTGGTTGAACTAATAATCCAGATGGTTTTTGATATTTGGCCTTAACCTTGGCACACGTTAGACACTTGCTAACATAGGTGGCAATCTCTGCCTTCATGTTGGGCCACCAATACATCTTTTTTAAATCTTGATACATCTTATCCGATCTAGGATGGATGAAATACTTTGACTTATGCAACTCATGCATAATCAACGGTCTCAAGTCACCATAACACGGAATCCAACTCTTGTTGTTCAGACATAATGTTCCATCAACACGAGGTTTAAGTTTATTAATCATATAATTTAGATCTTCAGCTATGTAATTCTCTTCTTTCTTTGCCTTGGCTTGACCATTCAAAATTTGCTTGGGAGGATTTAATCCTGTAGTCATTACTAGGATCGAACTCGCAGCGGCTTAATCCTTTCCTTCTGGCTCAAGGCATCTGCCACCACGTTCGCCTTTCTTGGGTGGTAACGAATCTCACAGTCGTAATCACTTAACAATTCCAACCATCGACGTTGTCTCATGTTCAGCTCTTTTAGATCTAGAATATGCTGCAAACTCTCGTGATCAGTGAACACAACACACTTCATGTCATACAGATAGTGCCTCCACATTTTCAGGGCAAACATTACCGCTCCAAGCTCTAAGTCGTGTGTGGTATAGTTCTTCTCATGAACCTTGAGTTGGTGAGATGCGTAGGCTATGACCTTCTCCTTTTGCATCAAGACTGCGCCCAACCCTTTATGCGAAGCATAGCAGTAGACCACAAAGTTCTCACTTCCTTCTTGAAAAGCCAAAATTGGTGCACTACATAATTTCTGTTTCAACAGCTGAAATGCAGCTTCTTCTTTTTCTCCCCAATCAAATTTCATG
This sequence comes from Tanacetum coccineum, assembly GCA_026074375.1. Taxonomy (NCBI): domain Eukaryota; kingdom Viridiplantae; phylum Streptophyta; class Magnoliopsida; order Asterales; family Asteraceae; genus Tanacetum; species Tanacetum coccineum. Next base: position 5,347 of record BQNB010102934.1, on the reverse strand, counting down.
CTTTTCAGAGTCAATTTCGTCATAGGCCTAGCAATTTTCGAGAAACCTTCGATGAATCATCGGTAGTAACCCGTAAGACCTAAAAATTGATGAATTTTAGTTGGAGTCTTGGGTGACACCTAATCCTTGATTGACTCAATCTTATCAGGATCAACGTGAATGCCTTCACTATCAATCACGTGACCGAGAAATTTCACCTTCGATAACCGAAATTCACACTTGGAAAACTTGGCGAACAATTTCTACTCCTTAAGAAACCTCAATATCAACTTAAGGTGTCCTTTATGCTCCTTCTTATTCTTGGAGTAGATTAATATATCATCGATGAAAACGATCACGAATTTATCTAAATACGGTTTGCACACCCGATTCATCAGATCCATGAATACCGCTGGTGCGTTGGTCAGTCCAAATGGCATTACTTGGTACTCGTAGTGACCATAGCGAGTGCTAAACGCTATCTTTGGGATATCCTCTTCACAAACTCTGAGTTGGTGATAACCAGACCTCAAGTCGATCTTAGAGTAGACTCTTGACCCTTGCAGCTGATCAAACAAATCGGTGATTCTCGAAAGTGGGTATCGGTTCTTCACAGTAAGTTTGTTAGTTCATGGTAGTCGATACACATTTGAAAAGATCCATCTTTCTTCTTGACGAACAAAATCAGAGCTCCCCAGGGTGAGGAACTTGGTCTTATAAATCCCTTGTCAGAAAGATCCTACAACTGAGTGGATAACTCTTGCATTTATAACGGTGATCGTGCTATAGGTGCAGCACTAGGGACTAAGTCGATTTGAAATTCAACTTGTCGAGTAGGTGGTAATCCAGGCAAGTCTTTTGGAAAGACTTCCGGAAAATCCCGTACGATTGGCACATCCTCAAGTCGCTTCTCCTCTGACTTGTCATCAGTCTTCTATACCGTAACTTGGGCAAGGTAAACTTGGAAACCCTTCTGGATGTACTTCGGAGTTATTCGGAGACTGATGGCCTCCGTATGCGAAGGTCAACGTTGACTGTAGAGGTTGACCGTTCTCATTTCTCCCTCGGTGGGCTGCGAGAAGCGGAGGAAGGTTTACCCCATGGTTCTCATTGTCTTCTGCTCTTCGTTTTGAAGGCCTTCTACCTTTGGATTCCCTTTCAACCTTGCTCCCATCCCTTTTTGTAGCTTCCTCAAATTCTATGACCCTTTCCCTTGTCTTCTGGCACGCGGGGATCCTGCTCAGAGGACAAGATTGGTTTCTTTGGCGCGTGCAGGCCTTGGTTCCATTTCCTTTTCCTCGTCATACTCTTCACTATAATACTCCAATTCAATGCGGAGGCCTTCATTGCGCAATCGCCTTTTGCTTTCCCTTAATAGGGATTCAAAAACTTCATAGTTAGCCTCAACGAAGGTTTGGTTAATTGCAGGGTCAGGATTAGCCGAAGTGGAGGCATGATTGGCGAGTGGCGTATTTTTAGGAGTTCTGGTGATAAAAGTGGAAAGGGTTATGGGTGGTAGATCACCCACGTTTGGACCGGGTAAAGGGGTTAGTGTCGAAAAACTTGATGGAGGTGTTCATTCTCTCCCGTTTGTCATGCCGAAAAAGCAGGTTGAGTGGTTTGGTAGTTATTGACTTGGTTTTAACATGAATAATTGTAGCGGGTCCTACGGATGGTGCCACTGATTGTGCAAATATGGGCACGATCATGCTTCTATGGTGATCGAAGAGTTTGAGGGTGTATGTCTGCTTGCCAAGCCGTAGATAACCTGTGACAACACGAATGAAAAAACTACGTTAAGTGAAGCGCAGGGGGTGTCCCTGCGAATCATCTCCGGCGTGAGAGTAAGTATGTGCTTTGAGAGTAATAAGTATGTAAAAAGTATATAGGTAAGTGCTGAGAGCGTAAACAAATCTAATGTCCATGTCCATCTATTTATAGGTGATGAAAAATAGGCTGGAACATGGTACTGCACATAAGTCGGTGATCGTGAGGTGTCCCACGATTTTAAAGGATTAAAGGGTTAGTATACCACGATCTCTACCTTGGCTGGAAAGCCTTGGTAGAGAGGGAGAACGTGGGTTTTGACTTGACCAAGTCTGACCTCTGCCCTAGTTTCATCGAAGACCACACCACGAAGGGTGTAGGGCTTCGCGTGGCGAATTCCCATACTGGTAACCATCACGAAGATGATTTTACACCATTAGAAACTATTCGAAGGTTTCTAGGTATAGTTGAGAGTAAATCCCTTTCGAGCTCGAAGGGGAGGCCTTCGATCCGGAGGGGACGGTACGTCATCATAAATCATTACCAAGTAAAGCGCGGTTGAAGCAATCTAACATGCTTGATGTGAATAACATAAACTATGGAGAGTTGTATGGTTTCTTAAAAGTAATATGATGAAACAAATAATGAATGAAGACTAAGAACCGATAACTCTCCTAACATTTTCAATGAAGTATGATGCCTTTAAAGCTACATGTAGTGACCAAGGCTTCCTTTGTAATCTGTTGTAATGAAGAATGTTTCCCTTGTGATTGATTGACTTAGTCATAGAGGGTGAGAAAGTTTTTACTTTACTTTTTGAAGCCACATGTTTATAAATAATTTGTGTAAAGAGGGGTGGCAGTAGCTTAAGAGAGGATGTAGAATTTGACGTAACTACATATTATTTTGGGTAAATAAAAATTTAGATGGGATAATATAGTGAAGTGCTACGCACTCACTTTGCAATAAAAGGGGGAGGTAATTTGCATAATCAGTTCCCCATAAAAAAGAATGGAGTGCAATCAGTTCCCCATAAATGTTTGTGTTGTTTCAAAGTGTTACACATGTGTTTTCTTAAGCGAAAATTACCGCAGAGGACACATTTTGTAACTCTTTTCACGCAGAGGACACTTTTTTGGGAATTACCAAATCGGACAAAGATGTCGCTCAACAATTCGAGGGAGATTTAAAAAGTTGAGCGACATTACACGTGTTGGCTGGGTAGCAATTTAAAAAAAAAAGAATGTCGCTCAAAAGTTCGGGCGAGATGTGTTAGTTTTGAGCGACATGTGCATGGGGAAGAGAAACTGATTTGACGGGTTGAATTACACTTGGTTTTTTCTTTCTAGATTGTAACTATAATACGGTAGCATTTCAAAGGACTCATACGGTGAACCCCTTATCTGATCTAACCCATAATCCTTTCCCCTCCATGCTTGTTGGTAAGATATACTAGTTTTGTATTCTAACAAAATATCATGTTGTATATCTTTCCCTTTCAAAACACGCCTATTATCTTGTAACTTAGGATTGAGAATGTGAGCAATGACTTTTTTGTTTGCATTTCGATGATTAGGATAAGTTTGAGTTTTGGGACACGTGTGAACATCATTCATCCGTATTATTTGAAACAAATCTGTATTACCCCAACGCTTAACAAAAACTGTCATAAGTCGCTCGAAATATTAAGTGATATATTTAAGTGTCAGTGACAACTCATGAACAAAAACTGTCATAAGTCGCTCGAAATATTGAGTGATATATTTAAGTGTCAGTGACTTGTCATTGTCAACTCATGAACAAAAACTGTCATAAGTCGCTCGAAATATTGAGTGATATATTTAAGTGTCAGTGACTTGTCATTGTCAACTC